>OX438672.1:20203512-20463834 GCA_949316385.1 Globia sparganii | reverse complement strand
ACCCTTTAGTTACTGGCCAGGTAAACTTTTGAACTTTTGGGAAAAAATTTAGCTGAAATTTTAGCACTTCCAGCTACATTAATAGACTATCCTTTAGCTTAATAAGGGAATCGACGGTCTTCAAGATCTATATGCACGTCCTAGAGACATAAATTGACTTTTCTTTTTATTTAAATTTTATTGAACCCGACTGAGGCCTTGCTATAGGACTCGTATTTTATTTTATTATTTGCTGATCCCCCCTTTACAGGGATTCAGTATAGACATCAGTGTCCTCTGACGTTAGGCCCGCTGCGCAGTCCCCTGATCCCTCTAAAATGTTTGGTTACAGGACACCAGTTGTTAAAACAAAGGTCCCGGAGGAGAGTTCAAACACGGGGATACCACGACCGACACAGGCTAGCCCATCGGAAAGTCGTAGTATTGGGGAGTGGGAGGCCAACAGACCGAATATTGGTCAGCCTCTCAAAACACCAACGCCTCCGAAGAAGGCACCACTGTCTAGCCCCCCGAAACTTAAGTCCAAGGCAACACTTGCCCACCAGAGTGCGCTTTATGGACCAAGGCAGCCTGAGGGGACTGAAGAGAGCTCGCCACGAGACGCGCCACCCGTGAGGTACCTTAACCGAACCACGGAGGCAAAGGCGTGTCTCCAAAAGGCAAAAATCCAACTATTAAGCTCTAGAAACCTGAAAAAGGAAATAAAAGATGAAATTACTAAAGCGGTCGAGAGGCTTTACCAGCTGGTGAAGGAGGCTGAAGCCGCAAAAGAGAGCGTAGCTAATGAAGGAGTTAGAGCGCAACTCATAAATGAGTCTAGGCCGGACACGAAGGAATCGACAGAGCTCATGAAGTGCCTTGTGGAGGGTCTTAAAGACCACAAGCAAGCACTGCAGGAGTGCCAACGGCATACCCGGGATCTGTCGGAGCAGCTTCAGCAGACCCCTCGCTATGTCGCTGGCCAAGGCCCAACTTTCGCTGAAATCGCCGCCGGACCAAAGCAAAACATCCAGGAACCTCTTCACTCGGTGGTTGTATCATCTGTGAATGATCAAGACACCAGTGAAGAGGTTCTTGAGAAGCTCAGGACGGCGGTAGATGCCAGTAATGAAGGCACTAGAGTGGAGCGGCTGCGCAAGGCGAGGGACCAGAAAGTAGTGGTCGGCTTTAAGACAAGGGAAGAGATGGCAAAAGTCACCGAAAGAATAAAAAAGACAGGCAGTCTGGTGGTAGAGGAGGTCAAAAATAAGGATCCCCTTGTTATCATCAAGGACGTCCTCTCCTGCCACTCAGATGCGGAGATAACCCAGGCCCTGCAACGCCAGAATACCCACCTGATCGGTGACATACCTGCGGATGATGTGAGGCTGGGGGTGAAGTACCGTCGTAAGACGAGGAACCCCCACACGTGCCACGTCATCCTACAGGTGTCCCCGATTGTGTGGCAGAGGTTAACTTTCGCGGGTCGCGTGCATATTGACCTCCAGAGAGTGCGCGTTGAAGACCAAACGCCACTGGTGCAGTGCACCCGCTGTTTGGGGTACGGACACAGCAAGCGTTTTTGCAAGGAGGCAGAAGATCTATGCAGCCACTGTGGCGGAGCGCATCTCAGGGCGGACTGCCCAGAAACACGAATTGGCGAACCAGCAGTGTGCGTCAACTGCACTAGAGCCAAGATCCCCAACCATGAGCACAATGCATTCAGCAGCGAGTGCCCAGTGAGAAGGAAATGGGAAGCGTTGGCCCGAGCCTCAGTAGCATACTGCTAAAGATGTCCCCGAAACCACCGCTGACGGCATAAACTTTTCAACACACTTGGAAAAATCAATGGGTATGGCAGTTAAACAAACCACTAGGGTCCATAACACCAGGAAAGCAAACTGGAGGCAGTTTTATGAGAAAATGTTTCAAGTCGTGCTGGATAGGAAGTTAACCCTGGTGGATCCATCAAATACACACAACGTACATCAGTTGGAAAACGTCATACACACATACACACAAGCCACAACCTACACATGCAGAGACACAATACCACATAAAAACAACAAAGAAACACTCACCATGCTGTGGTGGTCCGAGGAGCTCGCAGAGATGAGGAAGCTGGTCGCCACCAAGAAAGTGAGAGTCGGGAACGCAGCACCGGTCCGAAGAGCGATGGTTGCCAGCTTGTGCCTGGAAGAGAAAAAGGAGTGTGAGAATGCGGTGAGGAAAGCTCAAGCGGAGAGCTGGAAGTGGTTCTGCGGGAAAAAGGACGGAGAGGGGTTTTGGAAGAGGATATATAGGGTAATAAAAATAATAATAAGGAGGATAGCGAGGAGAGAGGAAGACCTGCCGCTGCAGTTGGATGGGGAGACTCTGGACGCGGAAGGTTCGGTGAGGCTGTTAGCCGAGACATTCTACCCCGAGGACCGTGCGGAAGACGACACCTTGGACCATCGCCAAACCTGGCTACGAGCAGAAAGGGTAAACGAGTGGACCCATGATGAGAAACATGAACCGCCGTTTACCCATAGTAAGTTTGATAGGTCCAACGTGTCGTCCAACCCAAAAAAGGTACCGGGAGCTTGCGGCCTCACTGACGACGTTTGCTCTCTGGTCATGCAACCCAGATCTCTTTTGTGATTGTTAAATTCGTACACCGTCCCGAAAATCTCACGGGCCGATTGGGCTATTGCCTGTACTAGGGAAGGTGTACGTAAAGTGTACGTAGCACTTTTAAGTATAAAAAATTTGATACTTAATGTATTATAAGAATATAATTAATGTATCATAAAAATTGAAGAAAACTAAGTAAATAATGTATAAGTATAACAATATAAAATTAAGTAAAAAAGGGAATTCGGTACAGGTCAAAATTAATAAAGGTAACATTTTAATTAGTAAAAATGAAATAGTTAAATGAAGTATTGTAAAAATGTAATAAAAGTAATGATTTTTTGAAGTTAGATGATAGATATTGTAAATGTAGTTGCTTATGTTCTCAAATCCAAGATTCTTCTCTTAGCAATTAGGCCGCGAAATTATCTGTAAAAAATAAACATTTTCGGTAAACAAGGTCTCTGATTACGTCAGAGGGACACTGCAAGGCAGGAGTGTGGTTTTAGCCGGTAAGAGTCCGGCACTGCCCAGACTGCCTCATCAGTGAGACAGTCTGGGCGTCCATGAGGATTTCCCACTCCTGCCAAAACAAAAAAAAAAAAAAAAAAAAAAAAAAAACCTAACCTAACCTAACCTAACCTAACCGCTATATCTTTGCATCCCGGTGACGCATTTTGAGGCTGTTTTCAGCGAAATTAATCGTTTCTGGGCTCCGTTTGGCTTTCCCACTGGTGAAGGTTGACGAGTCTGCGAAAAGCATTTTTCGTATATTGGCTTGTAAAGTTTTCTTTGAGGAATCCCTTTGAAAATACTTTATAAATTTTTATCTTCAAAATTCTAATCTAAATCAACGTTTTTATAGTTTCAATAGTTACTTACCTGCCTTACCTGCACTCCGGCGCGCGTTCGGCGAATTCGAGTCCCGTTTGGCGGTGTTATTCGAGGTTTTTACTCACATTTTGGTCGAAAAACCCGTTTTTTCTGCAAAATTCAAAATTTTTGTTCTGCTAAAATTCCAATAACCTCGCAGATAGTTGGCCCGCGCCGAGACGCTTCTTTTGACACCTCGCACGCGAGCCTAGCTCACATAGAAATTCAAAAATTTTTTGCATTTGGTATTTTCACTAACAGACGAAATCCACCTAAGGGATAGTACAAAATCATCAAATCGCTGTATCCTTGCATCCCGGTGACGCGTTTTGAAGCTGTTTTCAGCGGGATTAATCGTTTCTAGGCTCCGTTTGACTTTCCCACTGGTGAGGATTGACGAATCTGCGAAAAACATTTTTCGTATATTGACTTGTAAAATTTTCTTTAAAAAATCCCTTTGAAAATACTTTATAAATTTTTATCTTCAAAATTCTAATCTAAATCAACGTTTTTATAGTTTCAATAGTTACTTACCTGCCTTACCTGCACTCCGGCGCGCGTTCAGCGAATTCGAGTCCCGTTTGGCGGTGTTATTCGAGGTTTTTACTCACATTTTGGTCGAAAAACCCGTTTTTTCTGCAAAATTCAAAATTTTTGTTCTGCTGGAATTCCAATAACCTCGCAGATAGTTGGCCCGCGCCGAGACGCTTCTTTTGACACCTCGCACGCGAGCCTAGCTCACATAGAAATTCAAAAATTTCGCACGCGAGCCTAGCTCACATAGAAATTCAAAAATTTGCTCTCCCACCCACCCTTTTGTCACTGGCCAGGTAAACTTTTAAACTTTTATGAAAAATTAAATTCTGTTTTTAGCCTTCCGGCTATAAAAATACTCTTCTTTACTACGACGCGGGGAGATTTAAACGGTTCCTGAGTTTATCAGTGCCTCTGCAGTGATATTATTGACATTTAGATTCGCATTTTAAAGAATTTTGACGGTAACTATAGCTTTATTGAGCTGTTATTACTAAATTAAGACAAGTACGTGTGTACCTAATATTTAAAATAAGACACGGTTAGATAAGTCGCGGACATGATACGCACGCCGCCAAAGTCTGACGCATCGCCAACAGGAGATAACGAACCTAGGGCGGGCCCCTCGAAAACCAATCAGGTGCCGAAGAGCATAATTGACATCGAGGCAAAAACGAGATCACCTCCAGCACTAAAGTTGAAATTTTCTACACCGGTTGCTGAGGCACGCGCCCTCATGCTCAAAGCAAAGGCACAGTTGGAAATGTCAGGGAACATAAAGTCCACCATAAAACAGACGGTGTCTGATTGTATAAAGGCGCTCTATGAAATTGTAAAAAGAATGGATAAACCGGAGGCGAAAGAAGACGAAAGCAAGGGCGAAAGAGAAGTGAAGCAGTCAGGAGGATCTGGAGTTAACAGCTTGAAAATATTGAACGAAATTTTGGAAGTTAAAGAAATTTTAAAGAGAAATGAAAAGGAAGAACTCCCTGCCAGAATAGAAAGATCAAAAGTGGAGCTAAGCGACAGACTCGATGCGCAGATGGTAGAAATTAAAGAACTGAAGGAGGTATCAAAGATGCAAGCTGAGAAAGTAGAAGCCCAAATGCTAAGCATTGGGACGTACGCGCAAGTCGCAGCGATGCCGCCTCAGCCATCGGCTAGGAAAAATATGCACTCGATAATAGTATCGTCACCACACGAGGGTGATACATCAGAGACTGTAGTCGATAAAATCCGAGCGACTGTCGATGCAAAGAGCACTGGACTAAGGATAGACCATCTGCGTAGAGCAAAGAACCAGTCGGTGGTCATAAGCTGCTCCGAAAAGGAAGAACTAAGCAAAGTATCGGCAAAGCTCAAGAACTCCACGGGGGATCTGAAAGTTGAGGAGGCCATCAACAAAAACCCGCTAGTGGTCGTCAGGGACGTAATGAATTACATAACTGACGACGACTTGATGACGGCAATAAAATGTCAGAATGGACACCTCCTGGAGGGAGCCGAAATCGGCGAGGGTGACATCCGGGTCATGTACAGGCGAAGGGCGAGGAACCCGCTGACAAATCACGTGGTGTTGCGCGTCAAGCCAGAGATTTGGCAGCGGTTGACCTCGGCGGGCCGAATCCACGTGGACCTGCAGAGGGTGGTTGTAAGAGACCAGAGCCCGCTGATCCAGTGCACAAAATGCCTCGGATACGGGCACAGCAGAAAATACTGCACAGAACCAGCAGTCCTTTGCAGCCACTGTGGTGAACCGCACACCAGAGCGGAATGTCCTGGGTTCACCCTCAACGAACAACCGAAATGCAGAAACTGCAGTCAGAATAAAAAGGACGCAGCACATAACGCTTTCGATAGCGAATGTCCCACAAGGAAAAAGTGGGATGCACTGGCCAGGTTGGCAGTAGCATACTGCTAAAGTTGTGGCGGGGACAGGAGCAAACAACAATAATGTGAGGTATCATGTCGTGCAGGCGAACCTCCAAAAGAAAAAACTGGCCACTGAGGAACTCATTCTCGAAGCCGGGCGCAGAAAAATTAGATACGCTCTTGTACAAGAACCCTATGTTGGGGCGAAGGGTGAAATGAAGACCTACCCCGGGACTAGAATGGTTCAAGCAACAAAATCTAGAAACAAAGACATCAAAGCTGCTATAGTCATTTTCGATAGTGGAGTGGACGTAGTGGTGTGCCCGACACTAACAAACGAAAACATAGCGGTTGCGAGGCTGACGGTGGAGGACACCACCACCGTAGTAGCGTCCGTCTACTTCGAGGACTATCTCGATATCGAACCATACCTCGACCAGCTGAGGGAAATAGTCACAAGGACAGAAGGGGCTAAATTACTGGTGGGAGGAGATGTTAACGCATGGAGTGCATGGTGGGGAAGTGAGAGAGAGGACGAAAGGGGAAGACTCCTATCTGGAACCCTAGATGAACTCAACCTCCATGTACTCAATTGCGGGAACATTCCAACATTTGACACTATTCGAGGGGGGAAGCGATACAAGAGCACAGTAGACATCACGGCCTGTTCAGACGACATGCTTCAACACGTGGAAGAATGGAGAGTGGACACGGATATGACGAGTTCGGACCACAATGCTATAGCACTTAAAATCACCACAAAGAAAGGAATAGGAAATAAAATTAAGTACAGTAACACTAGAGTATATAATACTAAAAAAGCAGACTGGGAAAGTTTTCGGGAAAAATTTACAAAATTATTGCGGGAAAATAAAATTGATAGAACATACATAAATAATATAAATAGTTCAGAAGAGCTAGAAAAATGCACAGACATTCTAACAAATCTTATTACAGAAACATGCGACAGGACAATACCTAAAATTAAAAAAGTAGATAAAACGTACTTACCGTGGTGGAACGAAGAACTCGATCAGCTTAAAAATTCCGTGGCCACGAAGAAGCGAAGAATCCGTTGCGCAGCACCACGCCGTCGGGAATGGGTCGTGATGGAGTACCTGAAAGCGAAGGAAGAATATGAGTCTCAAGCAAGCAAGGCACAAACTGATAGTTGGAAAAGCTTTTGCGGGAAGCAGGAGAAGGAGAGTGTTTGGGATGGCATATATAGGGTAATCTTAAAGACAAAGAAGAGGCACGAAGATCTGCCAATAGTCCAAAATGGAGAGGCATTAGACCCAGATGAATCTGCCAGGGTCCTGGCCGAAACTTTCTTCCCGGATGATGATAGAAAGGATGACAACCCTGAGCACGCTAAGATAAGAGAAGCAGCGGCACGCTTAGAGGAAGATATACCAGAGGACAAAATGGATCCACCTTTCACTCTTGGTGAGCTCAGGTATGCATCAAGGAGCTTTAATCCGAGGAAGGCGCCGGGCCCTGATGGTTTCACTGCTGATATCTGCGAAGCCGCCATTAGCAACAATGAACAAGTGTTCCTAGCCCTATCAAACAAGTGCCTCGATTTGTCCTGCTTCCCGGAAAAGTGGAAGGAAGCGGCGGTTGTTGTGCTAAGAAAACCTGGGAAGGATAATTATACCCATCCAAAATCTTACCGACCGATTGGACTCTTGCCTATCCTCGGTAAGATTCTGGAAAAGATGCTGGTGCGGAGACTCAGGTGGCATATGTTACCCCGAATGAACCCACGGCAGTATGGATTTGTGCCGCAGCGAAGTACGGAGGACGCTTTGTACGATATGACGCAGCATATAGACTTAAGGCTCAAGGAGAAAAACCTGGTGGTAGTTGTCTCGCTGGACATAGAGGGGGCGTTTGACAGTGCGTGGTGGCCAGCAATAAAAAGTCGCCTGGCGGAGAAACACTGTCCACTTAACCTCCGAAAACTGGTGGGAAACTACCTAGAAAACAGAAAAGTCGCGGTGAGATATGCTGGAGCCGAATATAAGAAGAGCACCTCTAAAGGATGCGTGCAAGGATCGATCGCAGGGCCCACATTCTGGAATCTCCTGCTGAACCCGCTGCTGGATGAATTAGAGGAAAGGAACACATACTGCCAGGCATTTGCAGATGACGTGGTCCTTATTTTTTCTGGAAAAACGGCACTGAATCTGGAGACTGAAGCGAATGCCAGCCTAGCACATGTGCAGCGGTGGGGTGTTCGAAACAAACTCAAGTTTGCGCCTCACAAAACTCAAGCTATGCTGCTCACTAAGAAGCTAAAATTCGACACACCACGGCTGCGCATGGGCGGGGTTGACATTGCGCTCGTCGAGGAGATCAAGCTGTTAGGATTAATAATTGACCGGAAGATGACCTTCCGGAGCCACGTCACATATGTCTGCAAAAAAGCGATCAACATCTTTAGGCAGCTGTCCAGCGCAGCAAAGGTAACTTGGGGACTAAACCCGGAAGTAATAAGGGTCATCTACACGGCGGTAGTGGAGCCGGTTATCTTATACGCAGCTAGCGTATGGGCCAAAGCGGCGGATAAGATATACGTCCAAAACCAGCTCAACTCTGTTATGCGGGGCTTCGCACAAAAGATCAGCAAGTCATACAGGACGGTCTCATTGAATTCGGCTCTAATCTTGACAGGATTGCTGCCACTTGACCTGAGAGTCAAGGAAGCAGCATCCCTTTACGAGGCGAAGAGAGGGAAGCCTCAGCCGATTCTTGGAGACCGTTCTGTTGAGGAGAAAGCGAGTTTCCTGGCGAAGCCTCATCCAGCAAACGAGGAAGACCTCGGCTTCCAATGCTTAGAAAGCGAAGCGGAAGTACAGCAGCGCATGAGGGACGGTGCAGTACAAATCTTTACAGACGGGAGCAAAATTGAAGGAAAAGTTGGGGCTGCCCTATGCTGGTGGAATGGGACAGTCGAAACTAAAAACAAAAAATATAAGCTCGAGGAGTACTGTACCGTCTTTCAAGCGGAGCTGTACGCAATGTACAAAGCCACAGAAATGATCGCGCATAGTCCAGAAGAAGACTTCAGCATATACAGCGACTCCAGATCAGCCCTGGAGCTATTGAAGAATGGTGACACCTGCAACCCACTCGTGCTAGAGATTAAGAAAAATATTAAACAGCTAAAAAACTCTGGTAAAAACCTTAAACTGTATTGGGTAAAAGCTCACGCTGGCATACAGGGGAACGAAAGAGCAGACGAACTGGCAAAATCAGCGGCGCTGAAAATCAAAAGAAGACCCGATTTTGACAAATGTCCCATCTCATTTATCAAGCGAACCATCAGAAGCGCTTCGATTGATAAATGGGAACAGCGTTATCAAAAAGAGACTAAAGCCAGCGTCACCAAAATATTTTTCCCTTCAGCCACGCATGCCTACAAACTAAGCAGGAAAATCGAAATTACATACCTGCACACACAACTCTTTACAGGCCACGGGGGCTTCTCCCAATACCTACACCGCTTTAAAAAGAAGGACTCACCTGCATGTAGTTGCGACCCAGTCAAGGAAGAATCAATCTCGCACTTGATAGCTGAGTGTCCAGTGTTCGGGAAAGCCAGATTCAACCTGGAAAATAAAATAGATGTTAAGGTATGCGAAGAAAATATATGTGAAATAATGATCAACAAAGAAACTCGTATTAAATTTTTGGATTTTTGTTTAAGTATAGTAAAAATAGTAATAGACAGAAATAAAACGTAGAGTAAGTAAATTAACACCGCAAATATAGTAAGCTATATTGTGCTGAGTGTTATAATAAGTTAAAATTAAGCAAAAAAAAAAAAAAAATAAATAAATAAATAAGCAAAAAAAAAAAAAAACAATTAAAATAAATAAAGTAACGCTACGATAACTGTAATATAAAAAGAGTAGCAAATAGTTGAATCTTAGGATAAGAACAATATTGTCTAAAACTCTGCACACCCAATCCGAAATTATTACTTAGAATGAAGTATCACCGACACCAAGAGTAAATAAAGAAATGCAATGCTTCATACAATAATAAAGACGATATAAGCCTCCGACCGCAATATCGGAGAAAACCGTGTCATGGGCAGGAGTGTGGTTTTAGCCGGTAAGAGTCCGGCACTGCCCAGACCGTCTCACTAGTGGGACAGTCTGGGCGTCCATGAGGATTTCCCACTCCTGCCAAAACAAAAAAAAAAAAAAAAAAAAAACCTAACCTAACCTAACCTAACCTAACCTTTTTTTTTTTTTTTTTTTTTTTTTCGCTGAGAAATGCTATTACGCATGCCCGCTCGTGGGGGACGAGACGGGGTATGTGGGACTCCCTGTCGGAACGACAGTATACCCACTAAAACTCAGCGGTGTTCCCGCATCGCCGTGATGGGAGGGTCATGGGAAACCGGTTCAACCTTTACTTCCACAACCCTCCCGGCGCATGCCCGCCTAACTGGCGGGCCCCGCGTGCCCCCCAGGTTGGGGGGCTACGGGAATGGCCGGGAACACCTGGCCATTCCCGTCCGACACTGGTGGAGGCCTGTGCAATGCAGGCAAGGGAGCCCCCACACCCGTTACCTGCTGGCCCCCACCTGGGAGGAGCCGAAGATGACGGTCATACTGACGTCTTCTTCGACCCCTCCTCCGCCTTCGGAGCGGCGCCGCGTCGGGATCGTCCTCCCGCGCGCGCTCCGCCGCCTCCTTCTGGGACATGACGTGTTCGCAGAAGGAGGCCACTGCTGCCCAGCACCTCTCGTCCCCCAGCATGGTGTTAACCAAGCCGGGGAGTGAGAGGTCCGGCCCGATCACCGCGGTGAGACTGCGGCGCGTCTCGGACCACGACGGGCACACCTCGAGGGTGTGCTGCGCCGTGTCCTCCGCCGCGCCACAGTCGCGGCAGGACGGCGTCTCCTCCCGTCCGATTCGGTGCAGGTACGATCCGAAGCAACCGTGTCCGGACAGCACCTGCACTAGACGGAAGGAGAGGAACCCGTGCGACCGCTCGAGCCAGTCTCGCAAGACCGGCCCGATCGCGTCGAGGGTTCGGCGGCCGAAGGCTGCGGTGGCGAGGTCCCCCGTCCAATGGACGACGATGGCGTCCCTCGCCTCCCGCCGGACAGCCTCCCGCTCTTCCGGGGCTGGGCGTTCTCCTCTCGCCCTCCGCCCCGCCGTCCATTCATACACTCTGGCGAGCACCCACGCCTCGAGTTCCCAAGGCGGGGTGCCGGCCAGAGCGCATGCTGCCGCGAATCCCACCGTGCGGTAGGCCCGCGCGACCCGCTGGGCTATGGCCCTTTGGGGTGCCCGCAACGCGGCGGCGTTCTCCCTCCTCCGGAGGGAGTCCTCCCAGATGGGAGCCCCGTAAAGGGCCATGCTCCTCAGGATGCCGGCGTAGAGTTGCCGGCATCGCGCGCTGGGCCCCCCCAAGTTGGGCAGCAGCCACGAGAGGGCGCCTGCGGTCTTCAGCAGGCGCGACGACAGCCCGCTAAAATGCGGGCCGAAGCGCCACCTGCTGTCGAGTACAAGGCCCAGATATTTCATCTGGGCCTTCACCTCGATTCTGACGCCCTCCACGAAAATGTGGGCGTCAGGTGGGGGGCGCTGCCGAGGTCCGTGGAAGAACACGGCCTCAGTCTTGTGCAGCGCCACCGTTAAACCTAGGCGGCGGATCCTCCCTGCGACCAAGGATCCGCCCGCCGAGGCCAAGTTGGCCGCCTCCCTGAAACTCCCCCCCCGGGCGGTGAGGAGAGTGTCATCCGCATAGCAAACGACACTCGTGCCTCGGAGGAGAGTTCCCCGCAAGAGCCAATCGTAGCCGACGTTCCAGAGGAGAGGTCCTAAGACTGACCCCTGTGGAACGCCGGCTTCAGCGGCGTACCGCCGGACTTGGCCAGTCCTGTCCACCAGGACGATCGCCCGATCCTCCAGGTAGCTGGCCAGCAGACGACGCATGTGACGAGGCACTGTAACAAATCTACTAACCTAACAAAATAAAAAGGGTATGAAGTAAATTTGAACAATATAATTAGAGATTAAAAATACATAAATGATTAAAAAAGATACCAATATCACTCAGTAGAAAGAAGAGAGGTTTTTGTAGTCGCAGTCCGTTTTTCTTTTTTCAAGTGCGAAGCCACAGGTCACAGTAGTGATAGATAGTGGAGAATAGATGAAGAGAAGATGGTCCTCTGGACTTCAGCGTAGTCACTCCGTCAAGATATGAAGTCAAAATAGTAGTTTAGTTAAGTTTAGTTGAGGCTTGACTTCTGTTGTACTTTTCCTATAGTAATTGGACGTGGTCTGTAGCGGAGATGTTTCTTTGAGTGAAACCAGAGCAGAATCATCCAAATAATATGTCAGAAGTCCTTTTATATGAGTCTGCCATTTGTTTTTCCATCTTCATTTCTTTTAGCTCTTTCTAAAATTGAAGTTTTCTTCATAACATATGCTCCTGTCACGAGCTTGAAGCGGCCAGAAATATTTGTTTTAAAAACCTCTTTGATGAATACTGAGAGAGTGTTAATTATTATTATGAATTTAAATTAGGATACAGTTATTCAATAAACAGTCACAATTATCTATAAAATACAATATTTGAGCTAACATAAACATAAAAATAATTTAAAATTATACAAATCAAAAGCAACCTTCATGGACTAAGCCAGTAAGAAATTATGAGAGAAAATTTACAGAAAAAAGTAATAGCAGTTTGACAGCCTGACGTAAATGTCATAACAATGAAAACTATAGAAATATTTAATTTGGTAAATAAATAAGGAAATGAATCGTTTTAGGCCGATTCGCAAAATAAAATGTAAACCTGATAAAAGAGTATGATGAATAAATGTGAATGTATGTAAAGTGTAAGTATATACATAGGTCTGTAGTAGGTAGATGCTATATTTCCCCATCGACCCCGAGAAAATTTTTGGTCTAGAACAAAAATTTTGTAAAGGTTAAAAATAAGTCCTTGATCTAACACACAACCTCTTCCATGCTTTCGTCGAACACTCCCATTCAATCACACATAGGAGATATGGTTCACATTTAATGACGCATACTCCAACAAGGAAATATTTATTTATAATTACGAAGGCTTATTTTTTTAATTAGGTGTCGTAACCCGCACCTGTTTGAAAACCCATTTAGAAAGAGAGCATTAGGGCTTTTTTAACGAGTTGCTTATCCGCTCGAAAGGTTCAAGGTTTAAGAAAAACCTCCAGTTGAGAGAAAACTCAAGTTAGTTTTGAGTTTAAGAATAACCCAAGTTTAAGAAAAACTTAAGTTTGAGAGAACTCAAATTTGAGTCCTAGTTTAAGAAAAGCTCAAGTAAAACTTGAGTTTAAGAATTAGAGGGTTTTAAGAAAACCTCTAAAAAAATTTGCATTAGGGGCTTATTTAATGAGTTGCTACCGCTCCGAAAACAAGGCATTAGGGGCTTATTTAGTGAGTTGCTACCGCTCAAAAAGAGAAAGATGGAATAAGATTTTACCAAATAGGTTTTAAAGGAGAGCTGAGTGTTTTAATGTTGATGAGTGAAATGATAAGTTTAAAATGATTCAGTAAGTTTAAGATAATATTTTCAGAGAAAAATATTTCTAAAAAGTCTAGTTGGTTTAAAGAGAGAGTTTTTACCACAAATCAGTTTTTATTAAGAAGAACAGAAAAATCCTATCAAATTATTAAATGGTTTAGATATAATTTAAATCGAAAAGGTAATTCCAAAAGTTTCTATACTAGAGATAGTATTTTTTGGAATTTTGAAAAGAGTCGAGCCCACGCTATAATCATTATTATAGGAGGAAATAACCAAGGAAAACATCCTAGTTTTTTTTTTGTTAGAAAGGTTTAGATATAATTTTTAAATCGAAAAGGCAATTCCAAAAGTTTCCATACTAGAGGTAGTATTTTTTTTGAATTTTGAAAAGAAAAACAATTCCTACAAGGAATTGATCCAATCAACTACAATAGTTGATGAAGACAAATTAGTCATCAAAGAGAAAAATAAGTCAGTCAAATAATAAAGGTTAGGCAACATACCTAAATAAAATTATCTGAAAAGAACAGATAAAAAGAGAAATTAAAATAATCTTCTGAATGGTTTACCAACCATTAAAAAAAAATCTAGTTTTAAGAGAATTATTTACATAATTATATACATTATATTTTAAAATCTTTTATATGCCATTTAGCTTGGTTGCCATTAGGATCCTCTAGTATATAAACCAATGGGGATAATTTCTGCAACACAGTGGACTTAACATATTTTGGCGCTAATTTTGCGCTGAAATAAGTCCCAGCCTGACTATTTACATAGTTTCTTCTCCAGACTATATCTCCCACGTTATATTCTTTAAAGGAACGACTTTCGTTGTAACTTGAAGTGTTACGAGCATGAGCAATATGGAGGGCTATCTGAACTTTATCAAAAGTTGCAGACAATAAACCTATGTTAGTAGCATAGATGTCCCTAGGTAGAAACACGATTTCATCAAGATTATTAGTTGGCGTATAAAGTGAGCCAGAAGTAACTGTTTCACGTCCAAAGAGCAAAAAGTTAGGAGTGAAACCAGTAGTAGTATTAGTTGTACTATTCATAGCGTATTGGACTTTAGGAAGATGGGTGTCCCAAGATCTATGGTCTTCACCAACCAAAGATGACAAAGCTGTGATTATAGTACGATTGTATCTTTCAGTGGGATTAACCTGAGGGCAGTAGTTAGGAGAGAAAGATACGTATGGTATATTATATCTGCCCAGAAAGTTTCTAAATTCATGGGATTGGAATTGCGATCCATTGTCCATAATAATAGTCTGAGGTACTCCATGAACTAGAAAAACAAAATTTTCTAAGTTAGAGATGACATTAGCGCTAGTAGCTCGTTTTAGTGGAAAGATCAGGGAATATTTAGTGAAACAACAGTTAACCACTAAGATGAATTGATTTCTACGTCTAGTCATAGGTAGAGGACCCATTAGATCCAAAGAAATTGTTTGAAAAGGCCTGGAACAAATTTTTGGTTTACCCATAAGGCCAAAGGGAGAGTGATTTGCGTGTTTGTAAGTTAAGCAATTATCACAGCTAGAAATTATTTTAGCGATATCCTTAAACATAGCTGGCCAGTAATAAAGAAGTGATAATTTTTTATAAGTTTTAAAAATTCCTAAATGTGGTTGATCTGGGAATCCATGGTTATCTTTGATAAGGGTTTCCCGGAGATTAGGATGAGGAACTTCTTTCCACGCGAAATCTTCAGATAAAGCGTAAGGAGATAGAGTATAGCGGAATAATTTATTTTCGCGAATAGTATAATTGGGATATTGATCAGGATTGTTACGGCATTCCAAAAGTAGTTTGTTATATTGTTCCAATGCTGGAGATACGGGTTGAGAATTAAGTGAGATAGGATTAACACCAAGTGGACATGTAGAATTACGAGAGAGTAAATCAGGAACTAAATTGTCTTTACCTCTTTTGTGTTTTAGAATAAAATTAAAAGATGACAACCTCAGAGCCCACCGCGCGAGCCTACCGGATGGATTGGATAAGTTTAGAAACCATTTAAGTGCTGCGTGATCCGTATAAACAGTGAACTGTTTACCATTATCGATATAACAACGCCAATGTTCTAAAGCTGTAATTACCGCAAGAGTTTCTCTTTCTGTAGTTGAGTAATTGCGCTCATTTTTATTAAAAGATTTGCTCATATAGGCTATAACTACTTCTTTATCATCCTTAGTTTGGGTCAACATACCACCGATGCCAAAGTTAGAAGCATCACAATGTACAGAGAAAGGAAGATCATAGTTAGGACAAGCTAGTATAGGAGTAGTAGTAAGAGCTTCTTTTAATTTATTAAAAGCTAGAGTAGCATCATTATCCCAAATGAATTTCGGGGCGTTTTTACCGGAAGAAGTTAATTTATTAAGTGGAGTTGCAATTGTGCTGAAGTTAGGAATGAAACGACGAAACCAGCTACAAGTTCCAATAAATTTTCTCACTTCTTTACGAGTAGTGGGAATAGGAAATTCGAGTATTGATTTAATTTTAGCCGGATCTGAGCGTAAACCGTTTTCATCTACAATGAAACCTAAGTATTTTAGTTCATTTTTAAAGAATTGACTTTTATCGAAATTAATAGTCAAATTAGCAAACGTTAATTTCTCAAGAACTTTAACTAGATAAGAGATATGCTCTTCAAATGATTCAGAAACGATTATTATATCATCAAGATAACAAAAGACTTTATTGTCAAATTCAGGAGTAAAAAGCATGTCCATAAGTCTTTGCTGAGTAGCCGGAGCATTAGTTAAACCAAAAGGCATCATTACAAAACGATACATGCCTCGACCAGGAACATAAAAAGCCGTTTTATCTTTATCTGCTTCTTTCAGAGGAATCTCCCAAAATGCTTTAGCAATATCGATGCTAGAAAGAAATTTAGCGTTTTTAAGATTATCTAAAATTTCATTAACAAATGGAAGGCTGTACGCGTCTCTACGAGTAACTGAATTTAATTTACGACTATCTACACAGAAACGCCATTCGCCATTCTTTTTAGGTGTAATGATAACCGGAGAAAGCCAAGGACTTTCGCATTTTTCAATAACACCCCATTCTAACATTTTATCAACTTCCATAATGAGAGCTTTTTGTTTTTCAGGAGAAAGACGGTAACAACGTTGTTTAATAGGAGGTGTATCCCCAGTATCAATATGGTGACTAATAAGATGAGTGCGTCCCAGTATTCCTCTACTTTCAAATGATATAGCTTTAAATCGATTAATCATGTCATCAGCGATAGTTTTTTGCTCTAAAGTGAGATGATTATAAGGAAGTACTTGTTTTGTAGTTTCAGTAACTACTGAACATTTAGTATTTACTTTAAAAGCCGAGGAAAGTATATGTGGAATAAGATTAAATTTTTTCCAAAAGTCGACTCCCAGGATAATTGAAGGAGATATATCTGGGAACACGAAGGCTTGGATTAGATGAGTTTGATTATTGTATTTAATCGGAATGTCAATTGAGCCAAGGGATTTACTTTTATGATTACTGGCAGTAGTAATTGTCATTGAAAATGACTTGGATAACGTGAAGCCTAATTTTAAGATTTCTAGATGGGAGTTATTACCAAGTATTGTAATAGAACTACCGCTATCTAGTAAGCCGGAAAATATTTTGTCATTTATAGCAATATCAATAAAAGGACGATTAAAATCTTTTTCAGTATCGTATATTGAAGTGGTTTTGTAACAATGAAAGAAATTTTTAATGGTTTGTAACCAATCATGCCAGTCTGATTGATTAAAGTTTTTATTACCCAAGTCATTATCTAGTTTTTTGGATTGTTAGTTTTACAAATAGGGCAATCAGTAGATTTAACATCTTTTAAACCACATTTAAAACAAATTAATGTACGAGGTTGCGAACAATTAGTTAATGTATGACCATTAGTACGGCAGCGTACACAAAAAGCATTATTATTAATTTTATTAATAGTATTAACTCGAGGTTTATTGTTAAATCGATTAAAATTTGTTCTAGGAGAAAACGCGTTAGAGGTTGAGGGCTTTGACGTTAGATTAGAAGATTTATAGTTAAATTCGACAGTTAAAGGATTATTTGTAGTTTCAGGTTCGCGGAAACGTTTCTCTTTGTCTAGGAATTCTTCATATTTTTGACAACATGAAATAAGCGCAAGAATAGAATTAATATTATTATTCGCGATATAAGGTGAGTAACAAGGTCGGATGTTACGAATAATGATTTGAAGTTTTTTAGTTTCCGATAATTTTTCAGAAAGTCTGGAAAACATGCCAGTCAGTATGGAAACAAAAATAACTATAGGTTCATCCTTGCCTTGAGTTCGGCTATTAATTGCTTCTAATAATTTATGGTCATAGTCAAAACCGCCAAAGTCTGTAACCAAACCTTCACAAAGTTCGTCCCATGATAACAAAGAGTCACGTTTAAAACGGTACCAGTGTAAAGCGTTGTCGGTAAGTAATTCGAAAGCATGATCTAATAATTTGTTTGAAGAAATATTCCTAGAAATACTAAATTCCTGGATTTTCTGGATAAATGAACGTGGACAAGAGTTTCCGTCGTATTTAATTCGTTTTAATTCGTTAAGGGAATTATAGGAAATTGAGTTTAGAGGTTGAGACTGAATATCGGGGAGTATAGTATGAAACATAGTACTATCATTAGGGCTATTAGGAGTAGCAGAGGGACGATTGACTAATATAGATTGAGGGTTGATGTCATTGGAAACAGTTGTTAAAGAAATAAATTTTGATTCTAAGGTGAAAAATCTCTCTTTAGTTTGAGCTAAACGATTTACCTCCGAGGGATCTGAATCAGTATCAATCCTCTCTATTCGATGAAATACATGATTAATAAAAGTTTTAATTTTTTTGTTGAATCTATGGTTACCCTGTTCTAACAATAGTAGTTTTGATTCAATATAATTTAGTGAAGTGGTAAGTTCGTCCAAATCAGTTTTAACTTCCAATATTGAATCTAAAATATCTTCAGAGGGAGTATGAGGTGCGAGTTGAAGAATTTGTTTTTTAAGTTGTATTACTGTATTTTTTGGTTCCTCTAATCTAATTTTTATTTCATACTCAAGCTCAGCTTTGTTTAGAAGTTCAAAGAAAATAGTCCTATCCATAATTAAAAATTAATGTTAAATGAGGATAAAATAGTGTTAAAGGGAGGTAGATGATTAGAGTGCTAAAGACGACTCGGAGTGAGTGCTAAAGACGAGTTTAAGACTCGACTACTCGAGAGTATTTAAGAGGACTCGGGAGTTTAAGAGGACCCAAGAGTGTTTAATTTAGGGAGAGTGAATCGTATGATACATGTGTTGTGTGTATGTAGAATAGTGAAGTATTTGTTAAAGTGTTATAAGTTTAAGATTGTATAAACTACCACAGGATATTGTCCTGTAGTTGTCGTGGAGTGTACCAGTCCTCAACTTGTAAATGACCACAAGTGGTTTTAAGAACACTTACAAGCAAAGACTGGGTACGATTACCAGTGGGTAAACGTAGTGGTGTGCAAGTGTGTGGGGTGCAGAGTAGTGAGGTATAAGTAGAGAGTTATGTGTAAGTGGTAACGACTACAGGATATTCTCCTATAGTACGTCGTAGAGTAAGCCAAACCCAACTTGCAAGTGACCACGAATGGTTTTAAGAACACTTCCAAGCGAAGAATGGATGCCAATTACCAGTGGGTAAAGGAATGTGTGTGGGGGTGTAGTATAAGTGAAGTATGAAGATGTGTTGAGTAAAGGAGTCTTCAAGAGGAGTGCTGAGGGCCTGAGGAGGAAAAATTAGATATTAAAAATTTGAAAGAACTAGCTATTTTACATTGGGCGCCAAACTGTAACAAATCTACTAACCCAACAAAATAAAAAGGGTATGAAGTAAATTTGAACAATATAATTAGAGATTAAAAATACATAAATGATTAAAAAAGATACCAATATCACTCAGTAGAAAGAAGAGAGGTTTTTGTAGTCGCAGTCCGTTTTTCTTTTTTCAAGTGCGAAGCCACAGGTCACAGTAGTGATAGATAGTGGAGAATAGATGAAGAGAAGATGGTCCTCTGGACTTCAGCGTAGTCACTCCGTCAAGATATGAAGTCAAAATAGTAGTTTAGTTAAGTTTAGTTGAGGCTTGACTTCTGTTGTACTTTTCCTATAGTAATTGGACGTGGTCTGTAGCGGAGATGTTTCTTTGAGTGAAACCAGAGCAGAATCATCCAAATAATATGTCAGAAGTCCTTTTATATGAGTCTGCCATTTGTTTTTCCATCTTCATTTCTTTTAGCTCTTTCTAAAATTGAAGTTTTCTTCATAACATATGCTCCTGTCACGAGCTTGAAGCGGCCAGAAATATTTGTTTTAAAAACCTCTTTGATGAATACTGAGAGAGTGTTAATTATTATTATGAATTTAAATTAGGATACAGTTATTCAATAAACAGTCACAATTATCTATAAAATACAATATTTGAGCTAACATAAACATAAAAATAATTTAAAATTATACAAATCAAAAGCAACCTTCATGGACTAAGCCAGTAAGAAATTATGAGAGAAAATTTACAGAAAAAAGTAATAGCAGTTTGACAGCCTGACGTAAATGTCATAACAATGAAAACTATAGAAATATTTAATTTGGTAAATAAATAAGGAAATGAATCGTTTTAGGCCGATTCGCAAAATAAAATGTAAACCTGATAAAAGAGTATGATGAATAAATGTGAATGTATGTAAAGTGTAAGTATATACATAGGTCTGTAGTAGGTAGATGCTATAGCACTCCGTGGAATCGGAGCGCCTCTAGGATGGTGGAGTGGGGAACAGAGTTGAAGGCGTTGGCTATGTCGAATGACACAGCCAACAAACCGTCCCCCGCCTCCATCGCCTCCTTCACCTGGCCCTTAAGGCAGGCCAGCGCGTCCACCGTGGAGCGCTCAGCACGAAAACCGTACTGAGCGTCCGACAAGTCCGGCCCGATACGCCGCAAATGGCTCTTTAGGCGGCCAGCGATTATCCCCTCGAACATTTTGCCAACCTCATCGAGCAGAACGATGGGTCGGTATGCCGAGGGGGAATCCGCCGAGCGGCCCTCCTTCCGAAGGAGGCACAACTGCCCCTCCTTCCACGGTTTCGGGAACCTCCCCGACGCAAGGCATGCGCTGAAGAGGTCCCGAAACCTCTCCTCCATTTGAGTGGCGGCGATCGCCACCACTCTGGCGGGGACACCGTCGGGGCCCGGAGCCGTCTTCTTGGCGCGGATACGGAGAATAGCCGCGCCAAGTTCCGACTCCGTGACAGGAGGGGGAGCCTCCTCTTCCTCCTCAGCTGGCGGAGCTGTCCCCCGCGGAGGGTCCATCACTGGTGGGGTGAAGTTGTCCCTGCGTGGAAACAGGGACTGAACCACCCCATCCAGAAATGAGGGCTCCAGGGTCTCGGCCACGGGGGGACCAAAGGGACGCAACTTGTTGCGCGCCGCCTTGTATGGTCTCCCGTAGGGGTCGTTGTCGAGACCCTCCAGCACCTCCGCTCTCGCCGAGTCTCTGGCGGCGGCGATGGCCCTATCGAGGACCATTTTAGCCTCTACGTACACCTCGTAGAGGTGGTCCTCGTCGGCGTGGTCTCGTCGACGCCGCCGCCGGCTCCGCGTGTAGGCCCTCCTTGCCTCCACGCACGCCGCTCGAAGCTCCGCCAGCTCCGCCGACCACCAGTACACGGCCCGTTTGGGTAGTGGTCGGCGAGACCGAGGCATGCTAGAGTTGCATACCTCGGTCAGAGACTCCCTGAGGTGCCCCGCCACGGTGTCCACATCCAGGCCAGCGGAAGGCGGCGAAAGCCAGTCCTGGATGAACGCCGCCTCCCCCGCTGCCTCCCTGTCCAGGCGAGTGAGAGCCCACCGTGGGAACGGTGATCGCCCCGAGAAGGGCCGCGTCTCTCCCGGGGCGCCGGTGGAGATGTCGAACCGCACGTAGCGGTGGTCCGACATAGTCTCCACCAGGTCCACCCGCCAGTTCAGCACGCGCGCGGCCAACGCAGGGGTGGCGAAAGTGACGTCCACTATCGAGCCACCCTGCCGCCGCACGCATGTCTGGACGCTTCCTCTGTTCAAGAGGGAGAGTCCAGAGGAGGCTGCCCACATTTCCACTGCTCGCCCGCGAGAATCGGTGGCCCGGTTGCCCCAGGTCACCGACTTGGCATTCAGGTCTCCCAGTACGGAGACCTGACGCGGCGCCGCCCTGCCGATCACGGCGGCCAGGACTCCGAGATAGTTCTCGAAGTCCTGAAGAGGGCGGTTTGGGGAGAAATAGACGCCCACAAGGGCTAAGTCTCCCCACGCGGCGGCCACGTATCCCGGTCCCTTCTCTAATAGCGAGAGGGGAGGGGAGTCTGTGGAAGACCGCGCCGCTAGTGCCACCAAGCCGTCCTCGTCACCCAGCCAGCTGCCGGGGATCGAGTAGGGCTCGGAGACCACCGCTACGTTCACCAACCACTCAGCCATGACCTGCACCACCAGGTCCTGGGCCGCTCTGCAGTGGTTGGTGTTCGCCTGGAGGATGCGGTAGTCGGAAACCATTATTCCGACATCGCACCCCCCTCCTCAGCTACCGCTGCTGGAGCTACAGCGGCGGCGACGACAGCGGCGGCGGTGGTGGCAACAGGGCGAACCTGCGCCGGCACTATGCCCTTCCTCGCGGGAGGCTTGCAGCTCCTGCCCGCCATCCTGTGGTCCGCGGGGCGGCCACTGGCGGCACACGCTGCGCAGCGTGGTGTGGTGGCGCGGCAAGTGGCGCTCCTGTGTCCCTCCTGCCCGCATAGGTAGCAACACTCCCCCCAGTCGGACTTGGAGGGACACGTGGCTCGGGTGTGGCCAAAGGCGAAGCACTTGAAGCAGCGCATAGGCTGGTCTTCAAGCGGCCGGACCACAGCCGAGCTGAGCCCCACAAGCAGCCGTCCCTTGGTCGCAGCAAGGGCAGCCCCAGCCGCGGCAACCGGGCACTCGACGCGGATGGCGCCCATGCCGCGGCGGCCGAGCCTGATGGCTCCGCACTTCACCGCGCCAGCGTCGCAGCCTCCAGCCGCCGCAACGGCCGCCACCACATCCTCTTTGGTGACCGAGTCCTCCAAATCGGCCACCTCCAAGGCTGCGGTCTTGACGGGCCTGACGACCGTTGCCGCATCCGCTATGACCTCTTGCAACTTTGTTGCGAAGAGGTCAGCGTTTGCACCGCGCTGCTCCCCCGAGAACTCGAAAATTCGAGCCCCGGTTGCGGTTCGGCGGCACGTGATGCCGCCGATCCCCAGCCTGGTGGGATCCGCGTTGGTACGAGCCCGCCTTAGGACGGACTCGTACGTTTCACCCCGTTCCGCGGCCTCCGGGGTGATGGTCACCACGACGGCCGCGGTTTTGGGAGGAACCAGCTTCCTCCCGCCGGCTGGAGCCTTTTTGGCTGCAGGAGCAGTCGCAGCGGGCTTGGGGGTCGACTTGCCTTTTCCCCTCCTGACCACTTCCGTCCACGACATGTTGGACGGGGTGGTGGAGGGAAGAAGGGCGTCTTCCCCCTGCGAGGCTGCTGGAGCGGCAGGCGACCCAGACGCTCCCTCCGCGCTTGTGGTAGGGGTTTGAGGAGCCGCGTTTGTCCTCTTGCCCCTGCCTTTGCCCTTGGAGGGCTTCGGGGCCTGGAGCTGCGCTCCCGATGCCGGGCCTGCTACAGGCGCAGGTTCCGGCTCTGTCGGTGGGGGCGAGCTCTTATCCGCCGCTAGCGGCGGGCGGAGCCGCCTTTCCGGCAAGAGCCGGTCCTCGATGCCTGCAAGGCAGGCTCTGGTGAAGGCCCTCTCCTCCATAACAACCTTTCGGATAATGTCCTCAAGGTTGGAAGGGGGGGAGAAGGAGCCTCCTGCCACCGGCACAGGGGCAGGTTGGGCAGGCCGGGCCGTGGCTTCAGCCAGCTTCTGGTGAAGCTGGCTGACCTCCGCCTGCAGGCGATCCACCTTCGCCTGCAGTTGCCGCGTCTCGTCCGTGGCCGTGCGGGTCGCCAGCTCCTTGACTATGCCGAACATGCTGGCGGCCCGGCATTTGAGGGCCTTCTGGAAGGTCCCCTTCAAATTGGAGGACTTTGAGGCGACCTCCAGAACCTCCTCCTTGTCCTCGAGCGCCATGCGCTCCAGTTCCGCCAGGGAGTGGTCAGCATACAGCACATTTGATGCGCCGTAGCCAGCCCTCGACCTGGCGGATGGGCCTGGCGCTCCTTGGCGGCAACCCTCTCCTCCAGGTCTTCCTGGAGTTGCGCCCTCTTTACCAGGCTCAGCTGGCGCTCGGCGTCCACCAAGCCCACATCGTGGGCCAAGATCGAAGAAGAAGTCGAAGCCTTTTTAGGCTTCGGCTTCTTCTTCGCCCTACCTCCAACCGACTCCGAGGAACCCGCAGACCCGGTCCTCAGAGCGGCCCTCTTCCGCTTAATGCGGTCGTTTTCGGCCGCCGACGTGTCCATAACGGAGTCGTCGGAGTCCGAAAACTCGCCTGGCCTGCTGAACAAGCTGGCCGCAGACGGTGCGCGGCCAGCTTCCGACGCCGAAGCGTCGCCGGCGTGGCCCTGAGAAGGGCCGTTAACCTAACCTTTTTTTTTTTTTTTTTTTTTTTTTTTTTTCGCTGAGAAATGCTATTACGCATGCCCGCTCGTGGGGGACGAGACGGGGTATGTGGGACTCCCTGTCGGAATGACAGTATACCCACTAAAACTCAGCGGTGTTCCCGCATCGCCGTGATGGGAGGGTCATGGGAAACCGGTTCAACCTTTACTTCCACAACCCTCCCGGCGCATGCCCGCCTAACTGGCGGGCCCCGCGTGCCCCCCAGGTTGGGGGGCTACGGGAATGGCCGGGAACACCTGGTCATTCCCGTCCGACACTGGTGGAGGCCTGTGCAATGCAGGCAAGGGTGCCCCCACACCCGTTACCTGCTGGCCCCCACCTGGGAGGAGCCGAAGATGACGGTCATACTGACGTCTTCTTCGACCCCTCCTCCGCCTTCGGAGCGGCGCCGCGTCGGGATCGTCCTCCCGCGCGCGCTCCGCCGCCTCCTTCTGGGACATGACGTGTTCGCAGAAGGAGGCCACTGCTGCCCAGCACCTCTCGTCCCCCAGCATGGCGTTAACCAAGCCGGGGAGTGAGAGGTCCGGCCCGATCACCGCGGTGAGACTGCGGCGCGTCCCGGACCACGACGGGCACACCTCGAGGGTGTGCTGCGCCGTGTCCTCCGCCGCGCCACAGTCGCGGCAGGACGGCGTCTCCTCCCGTCCGATTCGGTGCAGGTACGATCCGAAGCAACCGTGTCCGGACAGCACCTGCACTAGACGGAAGGAGAGGAACCCGTGCGACCGCTCGAGCCAGTCTCGCAAGACCGGCCCGATCGCGTCGAGGGTTCGGCGGCCGAAGGCTGCGGTGGCGAGGTCCCCCGTCCAATGGACGACGATGGCGTCCCTCGCCTCCCGCCGGACAGCCTCCCGCTCTTCCGGAGCTGGGCGTTCTCCTCTCGCCCTCCGCCCCGCCGTCCATTCATACACTCTGGCGAGCACCCACGCCTCGAGTTCCCAAGGCGGGGTGCCGGCCAGAGCGCATGCTGCCGCGAATCCCACCGTGCGGTAGGCCCGCGCGACCCGCTGGGCTATGGCCCTTTGGGGTGCCCGCAACGCGGCGGCGTTCTCCCTCCTCCGGAGGGAGTCCTCCCAGATGGGAGCCCCGTAAAGGGCCATGCTCCTCAGGATGCCGGCGTAGAGTTGCCGGCATCGCGCGCTGGGCCCCCCCAAGTTGGGCAGCCTTTTTTTTTTTTTTTTTTTTGTTTGCGCTGGGAAAAAATGCGTTACGCATACCCTCCCATCGGGGGATGGGGGGCTATGTGGGACTCCCCGGGTCTGGGACCCGGTATACCCACTAAAATAACCCAGCGGCACTCCCGCTTCGTCTTAGTGGTGGAGGACTGGGAATCCGGCACAGCCTTTACGTCCAGTCCACCGCCGACGATTGCCCGCAACGCGAGCCCCTCACACCCCCCCCCTGGGGAGGGGGACGGGCCCGGGAGTGACCGACGAAGGTGGTGACGGGTGCAATGCGGGCAGAGGCGCCCCCGCGCCTGTCGCCCGCCCGTCGCCACCACGAGGAGGGGGAGGACGGCGCCCTCTCCGACCCCTTCTTCGTCTGCGGAGCGGCGCAGCGAGAGGATCGTCCTCCCGCGCGCGCTCCGCCTCCTCCTTTCGCGACATCACGTCCTCGCAAAAGGAGGCAACCGCTGTCCAGGCCCCCTCGCTCCCCAGCATGGCGTTTATCACGCCGGGAAGCGAGAGGTCCTGACCGATCACCGCGGTCAGACCGCGGCGCTGCTCGGACCAAGCCGGGCACACCTCGAGGGTGTGCCGCGCCGTGTCCTCCGCCGCGCCGCAGTCGTGGCACGCCGGGGACTCCTCCCTCCCGATCCGGTGCAGGTGCGATCCGAAACAGCCATGGCCGGACAACACCTGCACCAGACGGAAGGAGAGGAAACCGTGGGACCGCTCGAGCCAGTCCCGCAGGACCGGACCGAGCGCGTCCAACGTCCGGCGGCCAAAGGCGGCGGCAGCGAGGTCCTCCGTCCAATGGAGGACGATGGCGTCCTTCGCCTCCCGCCGCACGGCCTCCCGCTCTTCCGCGACGGGGTGCTCCCCGAGCGCCTTCCGACGCGCCGTCCACTCGTACACTCTGGCGAGCACCCAAGCCTCCAACTCCCAAGGAGGGGTGCCGGCCAGAGCGCACGCCGCCGAAAAGCCCACCGAGCGGTAGGCCCTCGCCACAAGTTGGGCAGCCTTTTTTTTTTTTTTTTTTTTTTTTTTTTTTTTTTTTTTTTTTTTTTTTTTTTTTTTTTTTTTGCGCTGGGAAAAAATGCGTTACGCATACCCACCCATCGGGGGATGGGGGGCTATGTGGGACTCCCCGGGTCTGGGACCCGGTATACCCACTAAAATAACCCAGCGGCACTCCCGCTTCGTCTTAGTGGTGGAGGACTGGGAATCCGGCACAGCCTTTACGTCCAGTCCACCGCCGACGATTGCCCGCAACGCGAGCCCCTCACACCCCCCCCGTGGGGAGGGGGACGGGCCCGGGAGTGACCGACGAAGGTGGTGACGGGTGCAATGCGGGCGGAGGCGCCCCCGCGCCTGTCGCCCGCCCGTCGCCACCACGAGGAGGGGGAGGACGGCGCCCTCTCCGACCCCTTCTTCGTCTGCGGAGCGGCGCAGCGAGAGGATCGTCCTCCCGCGCGCGCTCCGCCTCCTCCTTTCGCGACATCACGTCCTCGCAAAAGGAGGCAACCGCTGTCCAGGCCCCCTCGGTCCCCAGCATGGCGTTCATCACGCCGGGAAGCGAGAGGTCCTGACCGATCACCGCGGTCAGACCGCGGCGCTGCTCGGACCAAGCCGGGCACACCTCGAGGGTGTGCTGCGCCGTGTCCTCCGCCGCGCCGCAGTCGTGGCACGCCGGGGACTCCTCCCTCCCGATCCGGTGCAGGTGCGATCCGAAACAGCCATGGCCGGACAACACCTGCACCAGACGGAAGGAGAGGAAACCGTGGGACCGCTCGAGCCAGTCCCGCAGGACCGGACCGAGCGCGTCCAACGTCCGGCGGCCAAAGGCGGCGGCAGCGAGGTCCTCCGTCCAATGGAGGACGATGGCGTCCTTCGCCTCCCGCCGCACGGCCTCCCGCTCTTCCGCGACGGGGTGCTCCCCGAGCGCCTTCCGACGCGCCGTCCACTCGTACACTCTGGCGAGCACCCAAGCCTCCAACTCCCAAGGAGGGGTGCCGGCCAGAGCGCACGCCGCCGAAAAGCCCACCGAGCGGTAGGCCCTCGCCACCCGCTGTGCAATGGCTCTTTGGGGCCTGCGGATGGCGGTCGCATTCTCCCTCCTGTGGAGGGAGTCCGCCCAGATGGGAGCCCCGTACAGGGCCATGCTCCGCAGGATGCCGGCATAGAGGCGCCGGCATTTCGCCTTGGGCCCCCCCAGGTTTGGGAGGAGCCACGAGAGGGCGTCCGCGGCCTTCAGCAGGCGCGTCGACAGCCCGCTGAAATGCGGGCCGAAGCGCCACCTGTCGTCCAGCACCAGGCCCAGATACTTCATCTGGGCCTGGACCTCTATCCGGACGCCCCCTACGACGATGTGGGCATCGGGTGGGCAGCGCTGCCGAGGCCCGCGAAAGAACACGGCCTCGGTCTTGTTCAGCGCCACCCTCAATCCCAGGCGGCGGATCCTCTCCGCAACCAAGGATCCGCCAGCCGAGGCCAGACAGGCCGCGTCTGCAAAGTTCCTCCCCCGGGCGGTGAGGAGAGTGTCATCCGCGTAGCAGATGACACTCGTGCCCTGGAGGAGGCCTCCCCGCAGGAGCCAATCGAACCCGATGTTCCACAGGGGGGGCCCTAGTACCGACCCCTGCGGAACACCGGACTCTGCGCCGTACCGCCTCAACGTGGCCGTCTTGTCCACGAGGAGGACCTCTCGGTCCTCCAGGTAGCTGGCCAGGACGTCCCGCAGGTATCGGGGCACTCCGTGATACCGGAGCGCCTCCAATATCGTCGAGTGGGGGACGGAGTTGAAGGCGTTTGCAATGTCGAATGACACCGCCAGCACTCCGTCCCCCGCCTCCACCGCCTCCTTTACCTGGCCCTTGAGTAGGGCCAGCGCATCGATCGTCGAACGCCCTCGACGAAAACCGAATTGGGCGTCCGACAGGTCCGGCCCTACCCCCCGCAAATGGCTATCAAGCCGGGTGGCGATAATCCCCTCGAACAGTTTACCGACCTCATCGAGCAGAACGATGGGCCGGTATGACGAGGGGGAGTCCACCGGGCGTCCGTCCTTTCGGAGGAGGCACAGCTGCCCCTCCTTCCACAGTTTCGGGAACCTCCCAGCCGTAAAGCACGCGCTGAAGAGGTCCCGAAACCTCTCCTCCATTTGGGAGGCGGCGATCGCCACCACCCGTGCGGGGACGCCGTCCGGCCCGGGGGCCGTCTTCTTTGCGCGGAGGCTGAGCACCCCCGCGTAGAGCTCCGCCGCCGTCACCGGGGGAATCCCCTCCTCCGGTGGGGCCGAAGTTGGGCAGCCTTTTTTTTTTTTTTTTGTTCCGGGGTGGAAAATCCTCATGGATGTCCGCCGCCCTGGGGCGGGCGGCGGGGTCTGTCAGACTCTTACTGACTAAAAACCACCCCGGTGTTCCATCTCACACCTACGCCGGGGGTCGCGGGAACGTACGATCCTTCCGCAACCCCCGACTGGTGCCGGCCCGCCACTGCGGGCCTCCTCGGGTCAGGGGGGGGAGTGAGGTGTTTGACTCCCCCCGCGACGTCTAAGAGGGGCGCGCGTGGAACACTACGCGCCGCCACCTCGGGTCCTGATGTGTGGGGGGCGACGGACGTCCCCGAGTCCGTCGCCCCTGGACCCATTTAGGGGGGCTGGAAGAGGGCGTTATCCGCCCTCCGCCGACGCCCGGTGCGCCTGCTGCGGGCCGGGTGAGTGGACGAGATCTCCCTCTCCCTTTCCGCAGCCTCCTTCTGCGAGACGACTGTTTCGCAGAAGGAAACCACCGCGTCCCAGGACTCCTCGCTGCCGACCATCGACTCGACCACGGCCGGCAGCGACAGGTCACTGCCTACTTCTGAGATGAGGGCACGGCGTGGCTCCTCCCAAGCGGCACACTCTGCCAGCGTATGCCACGCCGTGTCCTCCCGGCAGTCGACGCAGTGGTGACACCGGGCGTCCGGCTCCCTGTTTATGCGACACAGGTACTTCCCGAAGCAACCATGCCCCGAGAGCACCTGCGTCACCCGAAACGACAGGGAGCCGTGCCTCCTCCCGAGCCATTGCTCGAGCACCGGCCGGACCGCCTCGATGGTGACGAGGCCGGCGGTAGGGCGTGAAAGCCTGTCCCGCCATTCCGCCACCAGGACCTCGCGGAGCTGAGACCGACGCAGCTCTATGTGTTGCTGCATCGGTTGCTCGCCCCGCGCCCTCGCTTCCTCGCGCCACCGATACAATGACGCGAGTACTTTCGCCTCCAGGTCCCAGGGCGGGGATCCGGCCAGTACGCAAGCCGCCTCGTAGGAGATCGTGCGATACCCCCGGACGACTCTGACGGCCATCGCTCTCTGCGGCCTCCGCAAAACGGCGATGCTACCGGCCGTCAGGTCAGTCGCCCAGATCGGGGCCCCATACAGGGCCATCGATCGCACGATCCCTACGTAGAGCCGCCTACAGGCGGCGCTCGGGCCCCCCAGATTGGGAAGCAGCGTTGAGAGCGCGCCAGCCGCGCCCAGCAACTTGGGCGCCAGCCGTCGGAAGTGGGGCTCAAAGTCCCACCGGCTGTCGAGCACCAATCCCAGGTACTTCATGGTAGACTCGACAGCGATCCGAGCCCCCCCGACCACGATGTGTAGGCCGGGCGGCGGCGCCCGTCGGGGGCCATGAAACACCATGGCCTCGGACTTGCTGAGGGCCACCTCCAAGCCCAGGCGACGTATGCGGCTCACCACCTGTGACACCGCAGCCGTCGCCAGCAACGCTGCCTCCCTGTGCGAGCTCCCCCGGGCCGTGACCAGCGTGTCGTCAGCATAACACGTCAGGTCCACCCCCGGTTGGAGCTCGCCCCTCAGCACCCAGTCGTACCCGATGTTCCACAGGAGCGGGCCTAGGACCGAGCCCTGCGGAACACCGCACGACATGCGGTGCTGGTTTGCGCCATCACGTCCCACGTAGGTGACACACCTCTCCGACAGATAAGCCCCAACGATGTTGCGGAGGTAGGGAGGCACACGATGATACCGCAGTGCCTCCCGAATACAACTCCAGGGCAGGGTGTTGAAGGCGTTGGTGATGTCCAAGGACACCGCCAACATCACCCCGCCCCGGGACACCGCATCCTCCGCCAGGACTCTCACCCGCGACACAGCGTGAATGGTGGAGCGCCCATGCCGAAAACCGAACTGGCTGCCGTCCAGGTCCGGTCCCTCTCCGCACAAGTGGCCGACGAGGCGGGCTGCGATTACTCGCTCAAACAGCTTACCCACCTCGTCTAGCAGCACTATGGGCCGGTACGCGGACGGCGAGTCCGCAGGGCGCCCCGCCTTCCTGAGCAGGACCAGACGACCAGATTTCCACAAAGTGGGAAACTGGCCCCGCTCAAGGCACGCTGTGTAGAGTCCTCTCAGTTGGGGCTCAAGTTCCTTCAGAGCGAGGGCTAACACGCAGCCGTGGATCCCGTCGGGCCCCGGAGCCACGTTCTTGGCCCGGAGCCGCATCACGGCTGCCCCCATCTCTGCCTGTGTCACCTCTGGGACGCTGATGGCGTTCTCCTCTGTAGACTCTGCGGCCGTGGGCAAAGCCATCGGCGGTGGAGTATGCTCCGCTCTTGCCGGGAAGAGGGCTGCCACCACCTCCTCCAGCAGCTCGGGTTGGAGACTCTCCGTAAGTGGGGGCGCCGCAGCCCGAAGTTTCCCTCGGACCGCGCGATAAGGGCGCCCCCACGGATCCCCGTCTAGAGTCTCCAACATCTCCTCCCTGGCTCGCGTCCTCGCCTCGCCGATGGCCAGCCACAGAGTCTCCTTCGCCGCGCGGTACACCTCATACAGCGCGGCTTCTTCGTCAGGGACCCGACGACGTCTCCTCCGGTATCGGGTGTACTGGCGCCTGACCGCCACGCACGCGACGCGCAACTGCGCGATCCCGGCGGTCCACCAGTACACCTGGCGCCTTGCTGACTGTGCGTGGACCCGGGGCATTGACGCGTCGCTTATTTGCGTCATCGCCCCGCGGAACCACAGCGCCTCCTGCTCGACGTCGACGGGTCCGTCCGTTGCCGACTCCCGGACCCAGGCCTGGACAATAGCGGCCTCCTCGAGAAGCTCCCTGTCGATGCGCTTACGCGCCCAGCGCGGACCGTCCGTTCGCGGGGCCGGTGAACCGCGGCCGCCGGCGGTCTGGGCGGAGACGTCGAAACGGATGTATCGGTGATCCGACAACGTCTCCACCTCCAAGGCGACACGCCAGTCGCGGACACGGCTCGCGACAGCGGGGCTAGCGAACGAGACGTCCACTATAGATCCGCCCCGCTGCCGCACGCACGTGTGCACCGAGCCCCGATTTAGGACGGTCAAGCCAGTCGTGACCGCCCACTCCTCCAGCACCTCACCCCTAGCATCGGTCACAGGGGATCCCCACGCCACAGACTTGGCGTTGAGATCCCCCAGCAACAGCACCGGGCGAGGGTGGAGTCGGCCCACGACGGCACCCAACTCGACAAGGAACCTCTCGAAGTCGGCGAGACTCTTATTGGGCGAAAAATACGCCCCAACCGTGCCAATGCCGTCCGCGAGGGCGGCCACCCAGCCGTGACCTCGGGACGGGTTGACAAGAGCCCCGCCAATGATGGCCACCAAACCGTCTAGGTCTCCCACCCAGTTATCCCTAGGGGGGACAAAATACGGTTCGGCGACCACAGCCACGTGAATCGACCACTCTGCCATGCTCTGGAGCAAGAGATCCTGAGCTCTAGCAGAGTGGTTGATATTGCCCTGGAGGAAATGGTAGAGCGCCATTATGCGCAATCCATTCCCTCCGCACCATTCCTAGGCCGGGAGTCGGCCGAAGGGCAGCCAGGCTGAGGGGGGGGTAAAGAGCCCCCGGCAGCCTTGGCACCCCTTCTCTTTCCTTTCTGGGCGGGTGCGCCACAGGCCTTTCCGCCCGCTCTGTGCCCAGCGGGCCTCCCTGCAGCTGTACAGAGGCTGCAGTTTGGCGCCGCGGAGCACTGGGCCGCCTTGTGACCGGCCTGACCGCAGCGATAGCACTGTTCGCTGCGGTCTATTTCGGAGGTGCACCGTGCCCTGACATGCCCAATGTCGAGGCAACGGTAGCACCGCAAGGCCCTGGGCTGCAGCGGCTTCACCCTCGCTGCCACCCACCCCACCAACAGACGCCCAGCGTCGGCGACTTTGTTCGCCGCCGCCACCGGGCACCGCACCCAAATCGCGCCGAGCCCGGAGGCATCGACGCGGATCTCGCCCGTCCGCACTTCCTCGGGCGGGCATCCTCCGGCTCGGGCGATGGCCGCCACGACCTCCGCCGGAGTCGTCGAGTCGTCCAGTCCGTCGACGCGCAGTTCAGCGGTCTTCATCGGCCTGGACACCCGAACGTCCTCCGGGTTGAGGACCTCTCTCAACTTGGCGGCCAGGATGTCCGCCTTCTCGCTGCTAGAGGCACCCGACACCTCGAACAGCCGCGCCCCCGTCATTGCCGGCCTCATTTTGAAGCCGGTCGGTGTGCCAAGGTCGGGGAACGCGACCTTGGCTTTCGCCTCTGTTAGGACCGCCTTGTATGACAGCCCCCTTTCGATGGCTCCGGGCTGCAGCGTAATGATTACAGCCTCGGAGCGTGGGGCACGCATTCTAAGCGGCTTCTGGGTCCTCTTGGTTGCGGTTGTGGGCGGAGTGAGTGCCAGCGCCGCCGCTTTCTTTTTCCGTCCCTTCTTAACGACCGTCGTCCAGGTCTCCGTGGTGGAAGTGGGTGCGGTCGCCGGGGGCGTGACTGTCTGGGAAGTAGGCACGGAGGCACCCTCCGCGGTCTTCCTGGGTCCCTCCGCGGGCTTTTTGCCTCCCTCCGCGGTCTTTTTTGCCCCTTTGCCTTTCCCGACTGTGGTTGCGGGGCCAGACTTAGAGGGCTCCTCCTTCCTTCGCCCATCGGCAGCGAGCGGCGGACGGAGAGTCTCTGCCGGGAGGAGCCTGGACTCTAGGGCCTGCAGACGGGCATTCATCATACCCCCACACTGCAGCATACAGACGCGAACGATCTTCTCGATCTCCGCATCCGCATGCACAGGTGTAGGGGCAGGAACTGATGACGGGGCCGGCGGCGGTGGCGCAGCGACCGGAGCGGGACCGGTGGCCACAGGACACTTCCGTTGCCATTCTGCCCTCTGCGCGGCAAGTTCCCTCTTGAGGTCCTCCAGCTCGGATCGGAGACGGCCGTTCTCCTCCCATAACTTCGCCGTCTCCTCCGTACTCGTACGACTAAGGAGGACCCCAACCGCCTCCTTGATGTCGTCAGCCGCCTCCTTCAGGGCGCGGGTGAACGTGCCCTTCAGGCTGCCAGATTTAGTGGCAACCTTCAGGACGATGTCCACACCGTCCAGAACTTGGCGACTGAGCGCCACCGCCGACAGGCTCTCTCCGACAGCCGCCTGGGCAGAACGTCGCTCTCGGGCCAGTCGTGCCATCTCGCTGACCTCGTCAGCCGCGACAGCCTTCCTTTGCGCCCGCTTGGCAGCGTTCGCCTCCGCCTTATTACACCCTAGCAAGGACACCGAAGAGTCCTCGCTCAGGTCCACTATCGAGGGCCCGGGGTCGCTCTCTACACTCTCCGCTAGACGCTCCACGGGTGTAGCAGGCCGAGATACTGGGACGAAGCGACCCATTTGGTCACGGACCGGCAATCGAGCGGGAGTTCCGCCCACCTTCGCGCGACCCCGCCCTCTCTGGGCTGTTGGCACCTTGGCAGCCGATAGGTTCTCCTCACTGGAGGAGAGGTCCATCGACCCCGCATCCTCACTTCGCGGGCGCTTCCTCCAAGATTTGGAGGTGCACCCACGCGAGTCTAGGTCCTTTTCAGGACATGAGCCTCCTCGGCTCCTGTTGCTGTCATTGACTGCAAGCGGTTCTTTTGCGTCGCACAGGCGCTCCAGGCTAACCCGGAGTTCCTTTTCTTGCGACGCAAGTGGTTGACGCAGGTCGGCGGAGGTCTGCCGGCCCACGAGACTAGTGTTGCCCCCCCCAGATACGATGGGGCTGCCTTCTGAAGAAGGGCGGGATTGACCCTCCTTGGGTAGGAGGGTACCCGCCTGGGGAATAGTTTTCGCATTAGCCTTATTCATTTTTGTTCCTTTTTAAGGGTGGGGTCCCTTTTCGCCGCGCTAACGACCGGATCCCCTCCGGCCATTCATCCCCTCGGCACGCTCGACCTTGGGATTGGGGTAATTTTTTAGAGAGGTTGTCTTCCTCGCGGCCCAGACCTCAGTGGCCCGGACCCCCGGTCCAGAACTCAGGATTACGGGGTGGCCGACGGCTGGGCAGAACCAACCGCCGCCCCGGCGTCCTCACGCTGCCGCCGGATGCCGGACAGACGCAGCGCGGGCATGGGACACCTTCTACCACCCACACTCTCGTGGGTGCAGCGGCGCAAAACCGCCCCTTCCCAGCCTACGCCCACTCACCTTCCTCTGTAAGCAGAGGGGGAGTAGACGTATGACTCCATCTATAGCCAGGTTCCCTTCACCGACCATCAAAGATGGTCGGTGATTGGAACCATGACCCTTCCCCGTGTGTTGAAGATTAGCCGCCAACCCCAATTGTCCCCCAGAACCTGGTGGGCAATTGGAACCGACGTTGCCCAGGGTGCGCCACGAGGAGGCTCTTCAACATGCACCCCAACCTAACCTAACCTAACCTAACCACCAAGGATAAATTGGGAAACACTGAGCACAATGCTTTCAGCACCGAATGCCCTGTAAGGCGAAAGTGGGATGCCCTCGCTCGAGCCTCAATAGCGTATTGCTAAAGTTGCCCCTGATATCCACCAGTACAAAATGGTCCAGGCCAACCTGCAACGGAGTCAGCTGGCCACGAACGAGCTGTTGCTGGAGGCTGACAAGCGCAAACTTGCCATAGCGCTGCTCCAAGAGCCCTATGTGGGTGGGGTGAGAAGGATGAAGGGCTACCGGGGCGTAAGGGTCTTCCAGAGCTCTGAGGGAGGAGAAGGGACTGTAAAGGCAGCAGTAGCTGTCTTTGACCAAAGCCTGGATATCATACAGTACCCGCAACTCACCACAAATAACATCGTTGTGGTGGGAGTCCGAACCAGAGCCTGGACGATCACGCTGGTGTCCTTCTACTTCGAGCCCGACAAGTCCATAGAGCCATACTTGGAGCAGCTAAAACGAGTGGAGCAAGTAGTGGGCCCTAGCAGGTTGGTTATTGGAGGGGACGCAAATGCGAAAAGTACCTGGTGGAGTAGCGGCAACGAGGACTCGAGAGGGGAGCACATGTGTGGAGCGCTAGGAGAGATGGGTCTGCAAATCCTGAACACGGGCGACCTTCCAACCTTCGATACCATAAGGGGAGGTATCAGGTATAGCAGCCACGTTGACGTAACGGCCTGTTCGGCGGACATGCTGGACCTGGTGGACGGCTGGCGAATCGTGGAGGGACTCACGGGCTCTGACCATAACGGCATAATTTTCGGCATTCACCTTAAAAAATCGAAAGGATTACACATTCAACGCACTACACGAAAATATAACACGAAAAACGCAAATTGGAGACAGTTTCGTGAGAAACTGTCTCAAATTATGCTGGCAAATAATCTAACAGTTACGGAACTCACAAACATACACACCACAGATAAACTAGAGGACACAATAAACACATACACACAAGTCGTAACTGAAACATGTACACACACCTTAAAAACAAAGAAGACACAGGAAACAATTACCTTGCCGTGGTGGTCTGAGGAGCTCGCGGGTATGAAGAAGCTGGTCGCCACCAGGAAACGTAGAATCAGGAACGCAGCGCCGGTCCGGAGAGAGTTGGTGGTAAGGCTGTACCTGGAAGAAAAGGAAAGGTATGAGGAGGCTGTAAGGAAAGCAACCGAGGAGAGTTGGAAGCAGTTTTGCGGGAAGCAGGACAGGGAGGGTGTCTGGGAAGGGATCTACAGAGTCATAGGAAGGGTCGCGAAAAGGGAAGAGGATCCACCGCTGTGGTCAGGAGGTGAGGTGCTGGATGCGAAGGGCTCGGTGAGGCTGCTGGCCGACACATTCTACCCCGAGGACCGTGAGGAAGACGACACCTCGGACCATCGCCAAATACGGCTACTAGCAGAAAGGGTAAACGAGTGGAACCATGATGAACAACATGACCCACCGTTTACCCAGAGTGAGCTTGATAGGTCCATTGGGTCGTTCAACCCAAAAAAGGCCCCGGGAGCTGACGGCCTCACCGCCGACATCTGCTCTCAGGCCATCTCCTGCAACCCTGAATTTTTCCTGTCGCTTTTAAACAAATGCCTGGCACACCAATACTTCCCGAAGTCCTGGAAGGAAGCAACAGTGGTTGTGCTCAGGAAGCCAGGCAAAGACTCGTACACCGTCCCGAAGTCCTACAGGCCCATTGGGCTATTGCCTGTGCTGGGGAAGGTGTACGAGAGGATGCTGGTTGCTCGTCTCAAGTTCCACCTGCTCCCCAGGATTAGTACTCGCCAATACGGCTTTATGCCCCAAAAGAGCACCGAGGACTCCCTCTATACTCTCGTGCAGTATATCAGAGAAAAGCTGGCACAGAAGAAGATCGTCACGCTCGTGTCACTGGATATAGAGGGGGCCTTCGACAGCGCATGGTGGCCTGCTATTAAAGTACGATTGGCTGAGGAAAAGTGTCCTGTGAATTTGAGACGGGTGATCGGCAGCTATCTCAGCGACAGGGTGGTCACGGTGAGGTATGCAGGGGAAGAGTGCCAAAGACGAACCAGCAAGGGTTGTGTCCAAGGATCCATAGGGGGGCCCATCCTATGGAACATGCTGCTAGACCCGCTCCTGAAGCAGTTGGAGAGTAGGGGCGATTACTGCCAGGCGTTTGCCGACGACGTGGTGTTGGCGTTCGACGGCGACACGGCACAGGAAATCGAGGGACAAGCCAATGCCGCTCTCGAACATGTTCGGGCGTGGGGTGTCAGAAATCGGCTGAAATTCGCGCCGCACAAAACTTGTGCGATGGTACTAACGCGGAGGCTCAAGTATGACACTCCGCGCTTAAGCATGGGGGGGATCGACATTGGCATGTCCACAGAGATGAGACTTCTGGGTGTCACGATCGACCACAAGCTGACCTTCAACACCCACGTCTCACTAGTCTGTAAGAAGGCGATCGCCATATACAAACAGCTACGTAGAGCCGCTAAGGTCAGCTGGGGGTTGCACCCAGAGGTCATACGCCTGATGTATGTCGCGTGCATCGAGCCCATTATACTTTACGCCGCGAGTGTCTGGGCACCGGCAGCAAAAAAGCTGGGCATCGTCAAGCAACTTGGGATCGTCCAGCGCGGAATCGCCCAGAAAATATGCAGAGCATACCGCACGGTCTCCCTAAACTCGGCCCTGGTGCTGGCTGGGATACTCCCGCTCGATCTTCGTATTCGGGAAGCAGCCGCATTGTACGAAGCCAGGAGGGGGGTACCCCAGCCGGTACTGGGAGGCAGGGAGGTAGAGCGGATGGCCCCAGCGCTGGAGGCCCCACACCCCGCGGAGCAAACGAACCTGGAGTTCGAAAGCCTGGTAGACGAGGAACAATATCAAAACCACAGCAATTTTGCTGTGAGGATCTTTACAGACGGCAGCAAGATTGAGGGCAGAGTCGGAGCGGCGCTATCCTTATGGAATGGCGCCGCCGAGACAAAGGCCCTCAAGCTTGCCTTGCCGTCTTACTGTACCGTCTACCAGGCTGAACTACTAGCCCTACAAAGAGCGGCAGGAGAAGTGCTCAAGTCCCGGGAAACCTCTTTCGGCATCTTCAGCGACTCCATGGCGGCCCTTCAGTCGGTGATCAACTCAAGTTCCCCCCACCCCTTGGCGGTGGAAACAAGAGACACCTTAAAACGCTGCAGGCTCCAGAGCAAGAGTGTCTCCTTGTTCTGGATCAAGGCCCACGCAGGACTGGAGGGAAACGAGAGAGCCGACCAGCTCGCGAAGGAAGCCGCCCTGGGATCGAAGAAGAAGCCGGACTACGATCTGTGTCCCGTGTCATTCGTCAAGCGACAAATCCGGTCGGAAACGCTTGACGAATGGAACGGGAGATATCGATCAGGTGACACGGCTTCGGGCACCAAAATCTTCTTCCCGGACGCAGTGACGGCGTACAGTGTGGTGCGCAAGATGGCTCCCACGAGCATAACAACGCAAATCTTGACGGGGCACGGTTAGTTTTCTGCATACCTGAAACGCTTCAAGTGCAAAGAGAACCCATCGTGCGCCTGTGAGCCCGGCGTGGAGGAGACTGTCTTGCACACGTTGCTGGAGTGTCCGATCACCGCCAAAGCCCGTTGCGACATGGAACAGAAACTTGACGTCAAATTAATTGCCGAGAACTTACCGGACTTAATGATGGGCAAAAAGAGGATAGTTTTTCTAGATTATTGTTGTAAAATAGCATCCCTAGTAATAAATAGAAATAAGATAGCTTGAGAAAATTTGATACATAATATATCGTAAGCATATACTTAATGTATCAAAGAAATAAAGGAAAAAAAAAAAAACAAAAAAAAAGTTACATAATAATAAGATAGATAGTGAAAATTTGGTACAGTCCAAAAACTAGTATAGATAACATATATAATAAACAATATAAATGTATTAGAAATAATGATGTTTTATAAGTTAAGATACAATTAGGTTAATGTAGTTGTTTAAAGTTGTCGTTTTTTTTTTAGGATCCTTCTCTTAGTATATAATGTAGTTCAGTTGCTTTAAAAATTACCTTTTTCGCAGACCAACGTCTCTGATAACGTCAGAGGTACACTGCAAGGCAGGAGTGTGGTTTTAGCCGGTAAGAGTCCGGCACTGCCCAGACCGCCTCACCCGTGAGACAGTCTGGGCGTCCATGAGGATTTCCCACTCCTGCCAAAACAAAAAAAAAAAAAAAAAAAAAAAAAAACCTAACCTAACCTAACCTTTTTTTTTTTTTTTTTTTTTTTTTTTTTACGTGGAGAAATGCTCATGCATACTGCACTACCACGGGGAGATAGTGCAGTTATGTGGGACTCTTACCCACTAAAACTCCACGGTGTCCTCCTCCGCCGCTTATGGCGGGAACACGGGCACGCGTTAGCACTCATCCGTGAACCCGCCGCGGCTGTCCGTCACCGGACCCTCCTCTGGGGAGTGCTCCCCATCACCGGCGCACCAGAACACATAGCACGCCGTGACCACCCCAGGGACCAAACCAGCACATGGGCGCCAGACGACCCCGTGTCTGGGCACCCTTGGTCCCCTTGCGGCGGGACAGGTCGTTGGCCCCGCCGCCTGCCAATTTTCGGCCGCAGAGGATAGGGAGAGTGGCCAACGTAATACCAACACTCCTCCTCCCCTGCGGCCCCACCGCGTCCGCCATCAACGGTGGCGACCCCGTCAAGGCCGCGGAAGGTAGGGAGAGCGGCGCACCGCAATACCGGCACTCCTCTCCCGCCGCGGCCTCCAACCTTCAGCCGCGATGCCTCCCTCACATACGACATCGCGGCCCGCCTCAGTTGCGATGTCGCCCAAGCGGCACCGCAACCTACTTGTTGGCCGCTACGTCGTCGGCTTACAGGCAAAAGCCCTGACGAGCGGCCCCTCCTCGGGTTCCTCTTCGCTTCACCGTGGGTGACCAAGCCACGGCTACTGAGCCCCCCCGCCTCGACAATGCGGGAACCCACCGGGGGGGAACCTAACCTAACCTAACCTAACCTTTTTTTTTTTTTTTTTTTTAACGTGGAGAAATGCTCATGCATACTGCACTACCACGGGGAGATAGTGCAGTTATGTGGGACTCTTACCCACTAAAACTCCACGGTGTCCTCCTCCACCGCTTATGGCGGGAACACGGGCACGCGTTAGCACTCATCCGTGAACCCGCCGCGGCTGTCCGTCACCGGACCCTCCTCTGGGGAGTGCTCCCCATCACCGGCGCACCAGAACACATAGCACGCCGTGACCACCCCAGGGACCAAACCAGCACATGGGCGCCAGACGACCCCGTGTCTGGGCACCCTTGGTCCCCTTGCGGCGGGACAGGTCGTTGGCCCCGCCGCCTGCCAATTTTCGGCCGCAGAGGATAGGGAGAGTGGCCAACGTAATACCAACACTCCTCCTCCCCTGCGGCCCCACCGCGTCCGCCATCAACGGTGGCGACCCCGTCAAGGCCGCGGAAGGTAGGGAGAGCGGCACACCGCAATACCGGCACTCCTCTCCCGCCGCGGCCTCCAACCTTCAGCCGCGATGCCTCCCTCACATACGACATCGCGGCCCGCCTCAGTTGCGATGTCGCCCAAGCGGCACCGCAACCTACTTGTTGGCCGCTACGTCGTCGGCTTACAGGCAAAAGCCCTGACGAGCGGCCCCTCCTCGGGTTCCTCTTCGCTTCACCGTGGGTGACCAAGCCACGGCTACTGAGCCCCCCCGCCTCGACAATGCGGGAAACCACCGGGGGGGAACCTTTTTTTTTTTTTTTTTTTTTTTGTTTGCGCTGGGAAAAAATGCGTTACGCATACCCTCCCATCGGGGGATGGGGGGCTATGTGGGACTCCCCGGGTCTGGGACCCGGTATACCCACTAAAATAACCCAGCGGCACTCCCGCTTCGTCTTAGTGGTGGGGGACTGGGAATCCGGCACAGCCTTTACGTCCAGTCCACCGCCGACGATTGCCCGCAACGCGAGCCCCTCACACCCCCCCCGTGGGGAGGGGGACGGGCCCGGGAGTGACCGACGAAGGTGGTGACGGGTGCAATGCGGGCGGAGGCGCCCCCGCGCCTGTCGCCCGCCCGTCGCCACCACGAGGAGGGGGAGGACGGCGCCCTCTCCGACCCCTTCTTCGTCTGCGGAGCGGCGCAGCGAGAGGATCGTCCTCCCGCGCGCGCTCCGCCTCCTCCTTTCGCGACATCACGTCCTCGCAAAAGGAGGCAACCGCTGTCCAGGCCCCCTCGCTCCCCAGCATGGCGTTTATCACGCCGGGAAGCGAGAGGTCCTGACCGATCACCGCGGTCAGACCGCGGCGCTGCTCGGACCAAGCCGGGCACACCTCGAGGGTGTGCTGCGCCGTGTCCTCCGCCGCGCCGCAGTCGTGGCACGCCGGGGACTCCTCCCTCCCGATCCGGTGCAGGTGCGATCCGAAACAGCCATGGCCGGACAACACCTGCACCAGACGGAAGGAGAGGAAACCGTGGGACCGCTCGAGCCAGTCCCGCAGGACCGGACCGAGCGCGTCCAACGTCCGGCGGCCAAAGGCGGCGGCAGCGAGGTCCTCCGTCCAATGGAGGACGATGGCGTCCTTCGCCTCCCGCCGCACGGCCTCCCGCTCTTCCGCGACGGGGTGCTCCCCGAGCGCCTTCCGACGCGCCGTCCACTCGTACACTCTGGCGAGCACCCAAGCCTCCAACTCCCAAGGAGGGGTGCCGGCCAGAGCGCACGCCGCCGAAAAGCCCACCGAGCGGTAGGCCCTCGCCACCCGCTGTGCAATGGCTCTTTGGGGCCTGCGGATGGCGGTCGCATTCTCCCTCCTGTGGAGGGAGTCCGCCCAGATGGGAGCCCCGTACAGGGCCATGCTCCGCAGGATGCCGGCATAGAGGCGCCGGCATTTCGCCTTGGGTCCCCCCAGGTTCGGGAGGAGCCACGAGAGGGCGTCCGCGGCCTTCAGCAGGCGCGTCGACAGCCCGCTGAAATGCGGGCCGAAGCGCCACCTGTCGTCCAGCACCAGGCCCAGATACTTCATCTGGGCCTGGACCTCTATCCGGACGCCCCCTACGACGATGTGGGCATCGGGTGGGCAGCGCTGCCGAGGCCCGCGAAAGAACACGGCCTCGGTCTTGTTCAGCGCCACCCTCAATCCCAGGCGGCGGATCCTCTCCGCAACCAAGGATCCGCCAGCCGAGGCCAGACAGGCCGCGTCTGCAAAGTTCCTCCCCCGGGCGGTGAGGAGAGTGTCATCCGCGTAGCAGATGACACTCGTGCCCTGGAGGAGGCCTCCCCGCAGGAGCCAATCGAACCCGATGTTCCACAGGGGGGGCCCTAGTACCGACCCCTGCGGAACACCGGACTCTGCGCCGTACCGCCTCAACGTGGCCGTCTTGTCCACGAGGAGGACCTCTCGGTCCTCCAGGTAGCTGGCCAGGACGTCCCGCAGGTATCGGGGCACTCCGTGATACCGGAGCGCCTCCAATATCGTTGAGTGGGGGACGGAATTGAAGGCGTTTGCAATGTCGAATGACACCGCCAGCACTCCGTCCCCCGCCTCCACCGCCTCCTTTACCTGGCCCTTGAGTAGGGCCAGCGCATCGATCGTCGAACGCCCTCGACGAAAACCGAATTGGGCGTCCGACAGGTCCGGCCCTACCCCCCGCAAATGGCTATCAAGCCGGGTGGCGATAATCCCCTCGAACAGTTTACCGACCTCATCGAGCAGAACGATGGGCCGGTATGACGAGGGGGAGTCCACCGGGCGTCCGTCCTTTCGGAGGAGGCACAGCTGCCCCTCCTTCCACAGTTTCGGGAACCTCCCAGCCGTAAAGCACGCGCTGAAGAGGTCCCGAAACCTCTCCTCCATTTGGGAGGCGGCGATCGCCACCACCCGTGCGGGGACGCCGTCCGGCCCGGGGGCCGTCTTCTTTGCGCGGAGGCTGAGCACCCCCGCGTAGAGCTCCGCCGCCGTCACCGGGGGAATCCCCTCCTCCGGTGGGGCCGCCTCTTGCGGGGGATCCATCGCTGGTGGGGCGAAGTCGGTCCTGCACGGAAACAGGGACCGGACCACCCCATCCAGCAACGCTGGCTCGAGGGTCTCCGTCAGTGGGGGACCATAGGGGCGAAGCTGGCTCCGCGCCGCCTTATATGGCCTCCCATAAGGGTCCCGGTCGAGACCCTCCAGCATCTCAGCCCTCGCCGAGTCTTGCGCAGCGCCCATTGCAGACTTGAGGACCAGCGTCGCCTCTCGATAGGAGGCGTATAGGCGGTCCTCTTCTGCCCGGACTCGGTTCTGGGCGCTGCGCCTTCGGCTCCGCGCGTAGGCCCTTCTGGCCGCCACGCAGTCGGCCCGGAGCCCCGCCAGCTCCCCCGTCCACCAATAGACGGCACGACGGGGAGGCGGACGGCGAGACCGAGGCATGCTGTAGTCGCACACCTCGGTCAAGGACTCCCTGAGCCGGACCGCTGCGGCGTCCACGTCTGGGACCTCGACAGGGGGCGACAGCCAGTCCTGGAGGAAGGCCGCCTCCTCGGCTGCCTCCCGGTCCAGGCGGGTGAGTGTCCACCGCGGGAAGGGAGATTGCCCAGCGCGGGCCGTCCCCCCCCCTGGGCGGAGATGTCGAACCGCACATATCGGTGGTCCGACAAGGTCTCCGCCATCTCTACCCGCCAGTTGACGACGCGGGCGGCTAGCGCGGGGGTGGCAAACGAGACGTCCACCACCGACCCGCCCTGTTGCCGCACACACGTGTGGACCGTCCCCCTGTTGAGGAGGGACACACCGCAAGAGGCCGCCCAAAACTGGACGGCGCGCCCCCGGACGTTGCATCCGGCGGCCGGGTTGCCCCAGGCCACCGACTTGGCGTTCAGGTCGCCCAACACCACGACCTGGCGCGGCGCCGCCCTCCCGACGACTGCGGTGAGGATCTCTAGGAAATCCTCAAAGTCCGAGAGAGGGCGGTTTGGGGAGAAATAGACCCCCACCAGGGCCATGTCTCCCCACGCGGCGGCCACGTATCCCGGTCCCCTCTCTAAGAGCGAGAGGGGAGGGGAGTCTGTGGAAGACCGCGTCACCATTGCCACCGAGCCGTCCCGGTCGCCCAGCCAACTGCCAGGGACCGAGTAGGGTTCGGCGACCACCGCCAAGTCCACCAACCACTCAGCCATGGTCTGCATCAGCAGATCCTGGGCTGCCCTGCAGTGGTTGGTGTTCGCCTGAAGGATGCGATGTTCGACCCTATCCATCACTCGGACATCGCACCCTCCTCCACAGCCGCCGCAGGAACGACGGCGCCAGCGGCAGCGGCAGCAGGCCCGGTCGGCACCTGCGCTTTTCCCCGCGTTGGGGGAGGATTACAATTCCTCCCCTTCATTACGTGGCCTGCCGGGCGGCCACTGGCGGCACACACCGCGCAGTGCGGCGTGGCGGCCTCGCACGAGACGGTTTTGTGGCCGTCCCTGCCACAGCGGTAGCACGCGTCCGACCTGTCCACTGCGGACGGACACTGGAGCCGTATGTGTCCGATGCCGAAGCACCGGAAACACCGCAGCGGCCGGTCCTCGAGAGCCCGGACCGCGGCCGAGCTGAACCCGACTGTGAGCCGTCCCTTGGCAAGGACGGCTTTGGCAGCGGCGACCGGGCACTCGAGGCGAATCGTGCCCATGCCACCACGGCCGGGCCTAATGTCCCGGCCTTGGACCGCCGCGGTGCCGCAGCCCCCTATCGCTGCGACCGCCGCCACCACCTCCTCCTTGGTGACGGAGTCGTCCAGGTCCGTCACCTCAATGGTCGCCGACTTGACTGGCCGGGCCACCTTTGCCGAGTCCGCTATGACCTCCTGCAGCTTGGCTGCGAAGAGGTCTGCGTGGGCACTCCCCTCGGCCCCGGGGAACTCGAAAATTCGAGCCCCGGCTTGGGTCCGCCGGCAGGAAACGCTGCCGATCCCCAGCTGGGAAGGGTCGGCATTGGCACGCGCCCGCACCAAAACGGACGCGTACGTCTCCCCTCGCTCCGCAGCCTCCGCGGTGAGCGTCACCACGACGGCCGCGGTTCTAGGGGGGACTAGCCTCTTCTTCCCCTTCCCCTTCGGCTTTCCCTTGCCGGTCGTCTGCGACTGGCTGGGAGCGGTGGCGGCGGGGACGGCAGGGACGGCCGACGCCGACTTCTTCCCCTTGCCCTTCCCCTTGCCCTTCCCCTTGCCCTTGCGGACTACTTCCGTCCACTCGTTGGACGGGGTGGTGGACGGGAGAAGGGCATCCTCCGCTGTCGAGGTGGACGGCTCCGGCTCGGACCGCCTCTTATCCGCCGCGAGTGGTGGTCGGAGGCGTTTCTCCGGCAGGAGCCGGTCCTCTATCCCTGCCAAGCAGGACCTCGTGAAGGCCCTCTCCTCCATTACGACCTTGCGGATGATGTCCTCAAGGTTGGAAGAGGGGCCCTCTGCCGCAGGGCTTCGGTCTGGCAGGCTGCTCGTTTTGGCCTGCTGTGGCCGGGCCGTGGCTTCGGCCAGCCTCTGGTGAAGCTGGCTGTTCTCAGACTGCAGGCGATCTATTCTCGCCTGCAGTTGCCGCGTCTCGTCGCTGGTCGTCCGCTGCACCAGCTCAGCGACGACACCACGCATGCTCGCAGCCCTGCACTTGAGGGCCTTCTGCAGCGTGCCCTTCAGGTTGGAGGACTTAGAGGCGACCTCCTTGATCTCCTCCTCGTCCTCTTCCGCCATTCTCTGCAGCTCGGCCAGAGAATGGTCGGCGTATACAACGCGGGACGCACCGTACCCAGACCTGGCCCGAGCGATGTGCGCACGTTGCTCCTTCGCGACAATCCGCTCCTCCAGCTCTTGCTGGAGCTGCGCTCGCCGGGCCAGGTCCAACTGGCGTTGGGCGTCCGCGAGCCCAACGACATGGGTGTCCGAAGCCACCGTCGGCTTTTTGGCCTTTGACGCCCTCTTCGGCTTCGACCCCGAGGCCGAGGAGCCTTCGGACCCACCGCTCAGGTGGACCCGCTTCCGCGACCGAGAGTCGTCCAAGTCCGACACACTAATAAGTGAGTCGTTGTCGGACGACTCGTCGACCCCTACAAAGAAGCCAGCCGCAGACGGCGCGCGGCTGGATTCTGACGCCGAAGCGTCGGGGTGGCCCTGAGAAGGGCCGTTTGGTTGGCCCTGAGAAGGGCCGTTTGGTTGGCCCTGAGAAGGGCCGTTTGGTTGGCCCTGAGAAGGGCCTTTGGATTTTAAAAAACGCCCGAAGGCGTCGCGCGGTGGTGGTGGCATAGCCTCCGCAGGTTCGCACTCGCACGGCAATAAAATAGTGTGCGATCGCACAGCGCACTTTGGCCAACCCAGTCTGCCACTCCGTTACGGTGGTCAGAGCTGGGCTGTTTCCAGGGGACACGACGAGGACGTAAGCGCTGTGGGGGGGTCCCCCAACCTAACCTTTTTTTTTTTTTTTTTTTTTTTTTTTTTTCGCTGAGAAATGCTATTACGCATGCCCGCTCGTGGGGGACGAGGCGGGGTATGTGGGACTCCCTGTCGGAATGACAGTATACCCACTAAAACTCAGCGGTGTTCCCGCATCGCCGTGATGGGAGGGTCATGGGAAACCGTTTCAACCTTTACTTCCACAACCCTCCCGGCGCATGCCCGCCTAACTGGCGGGCCCCGCGTGCCCCCCAGGTTGGGGGGCTACGGGAATGGCCGGGAACACCTGGCCATTCCCGTCCGACACTGGTGGAGGCCTGTGCAATGCAGGCAAGGGAGCCCCCACACCCGTTACCTGCTGGCCCCCACCTGGGAGGAGCCGAAGATGACGGTCATACTGACGTCTTCTTCGACCCCTCCTCCGCCTTCGGAGCGGCGCCGCGTCGGGATCGTCCTCCCGCGCGCGCTCCGCCGCCTCCTTCTGGGACATGACGTGTTCGCAGAAGGAGGCCACTGCTGCCCAGCACCTCTCGTCCCCCAGTATGGCGTTAACCAAGCCGGGGAGTGAGAGGTCCGGCCCGATCACCGCGGTGAGACTGCGGCGCGTCTCGGACCACGACGGGCACACCTCGAGGGTGTGCTGCGCCGTGTCCTCCGCCGCACCACAGTCGCGGCAGGACGGCGTCTCCTCCCGTCCGATTCGGTGCAGGTACGATCCGAAGCAACCGTGTCCAGACAGCACCTGCACTAGACGGAAGGAGAGGAACCCGTGCGACCGCTCGAGCCAGTCTCGCAAGACCGGCCCGATCGCGTCGAGGGTTCGGCGGCCGAAGGCTGCGGTGGCGAGGTCCCCCGTCCAATGGATGACGATGGCGTCCCTCGCCTCCCGCCGGACAGCCTCCCGCTCTTCCGGGGCTGGGCGTTCTCCTCTCGCCCTCCGCCCCGCCGTCCATTCATACACTCTGGCGAGCACCCACGCCTCGAGTTCCCAAGGCGGGGTGCCGGCCAGAGCGCATGCTGCCGCAAACCCCACCGTGCGGTAAGCCCGCGCGACCCGCTGGGCTATGGCCCTTTGGGGTGCCCGCAACGCGGCGGCGTTCTCCCTCCTCCGGAGGGAGTCCTCCCAGATGGGAGCCCCGTAAAGGGCCATGCTCCTCAGGATGCCGGCGTAGAGTTGCCGGCATCGCGCGCTGGGCCCCCCCAAGTTGGGCAGCAGCCACGAGAGGGCACCTGCGGTCTTCAGCAGGCGCGACGACAGCCCGCTAAAATGCGGGCCGAAGCGCCACCTGCTGTCGAGTACAAGGCCCAGATATTTCATCTGGGCCTTCACCTCGATTCTGACGCCCTCCACGAAAATGTGGGCGTTAGGTGGGGGGCGCTGCCGAGGTCCGTGGAAGAACACGGCCTCGGTCTTGTGCAGCGCCACCGTTAAACCTAGGCGGCGGATCCTCCCTGCGACCAAGGATCCGCCCGCCGAGGCCAAGTTGGCCGCCTCCCTGAAACTCCCCCCCCGGGCGGTGAGGAGAGTGTCATCCGCATAGCAAACGACACTCGTGCCTCGGAGGAGAGTTCCCCGCAAGAGCCAATCGTAGCCGACGTTCCAGAGGAGAGGTCCTAAGACTGACCCCTGTGGAACGCCGGCTTCAGCGGCGTACCGCCGGACTTGGCCAGTCCTGTCCACCAGGACGATCGCCCGATCCTCCAGGTAGCTGGCCAGCAGACGACGCATGTGACGAGGCACTCCGTGGAATCGGAGCGCCTCTAGAATGGTGGAGTGGGGAACGGAGTTGAAGGCGTTGGCTATGTCGAATGACACAGCCAACAAACCGTCCCCCGCCTCCATCGCCTCCTTCACCTGGCCCTTAAGGCAGGCCAGCGCGTCCACCGTGGAGCGCTCAGCACGAAAACCGTACTGAGCGTCCGACAAGTCCGGCCCGATACGCCGCAGATGGCTCTTTAGGCGGCCAGCGATTATCCCCTCGAACATTTTGCCGACCTCATCGAGCAGAACGATGGGTCGGTATGCCGAGGGGGAATCCGCCGGGCGGCCCTCCTTCCGAAGGAGGCATAACTGCCCCTCCTTCCACGGTTTCGGGAACCTCCCCGACGCAAGGCATGCGCTGAAGAGGTCCCGAAACCTCTCCTCCATTTGAGTGGCGGCGATCGCCACCACTCTGGCGGGGACACCGTCGGGGCCCGGAGCCGTCTTCTTGGCGCGGATACGGAGAATAGCCGCGCCAAGTTCCGACTCCGTGACAGGAGGGGGAGCCTCCTCTTCCTCCTCAGCTGGCGGAGCTGTCCCCCGCGGAGGGTCCATCACTGGTGGGGTGAAGTTGTCCCTGCGTGGAAACAGGGACTGAACCACCCCATCCAGAAATGAGGGCTCCAGGGTCTCGGCCACGGGGGGACCAAAGGGACGCAACTTGTTGCGCGCCGCCTTGTATGGTCTCCCGTAGGGGTCGTTGTCGAGACCCTCCAGCACCTCCGCTCTCGCCGAGTCTCTGGCGGCGGCGATGGCCCTATCGAGGACCATTTTAGCCTCTACGTACACCTCGTAGAGGTGGTCCTCGTCGGCGTGGTCTCGTCGACGCCGCCGCCGGCTCCGCGTGTAGGCCCTCCTTGCCTCCACGCACGCCGCTCGAAGCTCCGCCAGCTCCGCCGACCACCAGTACACGGCCTGTTTGGGTAGTGGTCGGCGAGACCGAGGCACGCTAGAGTTGCATACCTCGGTCAGAGACTCCCTGAGGTGCCCCGCCACGGTGTCCACATCCAGGCCAGCGGAAGGCGGCGAAAGCCAGTCCTGGATGAACGCCGCCTCCCCCGCTGCCTCCCTGTCCAGGCGAGTGAGAGCCCACCGTGGGAACGGTGATCGCCCCGAGAAGGGCCGCGTCTCTCCCGGGGCGCCGGTGGAGATGTCGAACCGCACGTAGCGGTGGTCCGACATAGTCTCCACCAGGTCCACCCGCCAGTTCAGCACGCGCGCGGCCAACGCAGGGGTGGCGAAAGTGACGTCCACTATCGAGCCACCCTGCCGCCGCACGCATGTCTGGACGCTTCCTCTGTTCAAGAGGGAGAGTCCAGAGGAGGCTGCCCACATTTCCACTGCTCGCCCGCGAGGATCGGTGGCCCGGTTGCCCCAGGTCACCGACTTGGCATTCAGGTCTCCCAGTACGGAGACCTGACGCGGCGCCGCCCTGCCGATCACGGCGGCCAGGACTCCGAGATAGTTCTCGAAGTCCTGAAGAGGGCGGTTTGGGGAGAAATAGACGCCCACAAGGGCTAAGTCTCCCCACGCGGCGGCCACGTATCCCGGTCCCTTCTCTAATAGCGAGAGGGGAGGGGAGTCTGTGGAAGACCGCGCCGCTAGTGCCACCAAGCCGTCCTCGTCACCCAGCCAGCTGCCGGGGATCGAGTAGGGCTCGGAGACCACCGCTACGTTCACCAACCACTCAGCCATGACCTGCACCACCAGGTCCTGGGCCGCTCTGCAGTGGTTGGTGTTCGCCTGGAGGATGCGGTAGTCGGAAACCATTATTCCGACATCGCACCCCCCTCCTCAGCTACCGCTGCTGGAGCTACAGCGGCGGCGACGACAGCGGCGGCGGTGGTGGCAACAGGGCGAACCTGCGCCGGCACTATGCCCTTCCTCGCGGGAGGCTTGCAGCTCCTGCCCGCCATCCTGTGGTCCGCGGGGCGGCCACTGGCGGCACACGCTGCGCAGCGTGGTGTGGTGGCGCGGCAAGTGGCGCTCCTGTGTCCCTCCTGCCCGCATAGGTAGCAACACTCCCCCCAGTCGGACTTGGAGGGACACGTGGCTCGGGTGTGGCCAAAGGCGAAGCACTTGAAGCAGCGCATAGGCTGGTCTTCAAGCGGCCGGACCACAGCCGAGCTGAGCCCCACAAGCAGCCGTCCCTTGGTCGCAGCAAGGGCAGCCCCAGCCGCGGCAACCGGGCACTCGACGCGGATGGCGCCCATGCCGCGGCGGCCGAGCCTGATGGCTCCGCACTTCACCGCGCCAGCGTCGCAGCCTCCAGCCGCCGCAACGGCCGCCACCACATCCTCTTTGGTGACCGAGTCCTCCAAATCGGCCACCTCCAAGGCTGCTGTCTTGACGGGCCTGACGACCGTTGCCGCATCCGCTATGACCTCTTGCAACTTTGTTGCGAAGAGGTCAGCGTTTGCACCGCGCTGCTCCCCCGAGAACTCGAAAATTCGAGCCCCGGTTGCGGTTCGGCGGCACGTGATGCCGCCGATCCCCAGCCTGGTGGGATCCGCGTTGGTACGAGCCCGCCTTAGGACGGACTCGTACGTTTCACCCCGTTCCGCGGCCTCCGGGGTGATGGTCACCACGACGGCCGCGGTTTTGGGAGGAACCAGCTTCCTCCCGCCGGCTGGAGCCTTTTTGGCTGCAGGAGCAGTCGCAGCGGGCTTGGGGGTCGACTTGCCTTTTCCCCTCCTGACCACTTCCGTCCACGACATGTTGGACGGGGTGGTGGAGGGAAGAAGGGCGTCTTCCCCCTGCGAGGCTGCTGGAGCGGCAGGCGACCCAGACGCTCCCTCCGCGCTTGTGGTAGGGGTTTGAGGAGCCGCGTTTGTCCTCTTGCCCCTGCCTTTGCCCTTGGAGGGCTTCGGGGCCTGGAGCTGCGCTCCCGATGCCGGGCCTGCTACAGGCGCAGGTTCCGGCTCTGTCGGTGGGGGCGGGCTCTTATCCGCCGCTAGCGGCGGGCGGAGCCGCCTTTCCGGCAAGAGCCGGTCCTCGATGCCTGCAAGGCAGGCTCTGGTGAAGGCCCTCTCCTCCATAACAACCTTTCGGATAATGTCCTCAAGGTTGGAAGGGGGGGAGAAGGAGCCTCCTGCCACCGGCACAGGGGCAGGTTGGGCAGGCCGGGCCGTGGCTTCAGCCAGCTTCTGGTGAAGCTGGCTGACCTCCGCCTGCAGGCGATCCACCTTCGCCTGCAGTTGCCGCGTCTCGTCCGTGGCCGTGCGGGTCGCCAGCTCCTTGACTATGCCGAACATGCTGGCGGCCCGGCATTTGAGGGCCTTCTGGAAGGTCCCCTTCAAATTGGAGGACTTTGAGGCGACCTCCAGAACCTCCTCCTTGTCCTCGAGCGCCATGCGCTCCAGTTCCGCCAGGGAGTGGTCAGCATACAGCACATTTGATGCGCCGTAGCCAGCCCTCGACCTGGCGGCTTGCGCCTGGCGCTCCTTGGCGGCAACCCTCTCCTCCAGGTCTTCCTGGAGTTGCGCCCTCTTTACCAGGCTCAGCTGGCGCTCGGCGTCCACCAAGCCCACATCGTGGGCCAAGATCGAAGAAGAAGTCGAAGCCTTTTTAGGCTTCGGCTTCTTCTTCGCCCTACCTCCAACCGACTCCGAGGAACCCGCAGACCCGGTCCTCAGAGCGGCCCTCTTCCGCTTAATGCGGTCGTTTTCGGCCGCCGACGTGTCCATAACGGAGTCGTCGGAGTCCGAAAACTCGCCTGGCCTGCTGAACAAGCTGGCCGCAGACGGTGCGCGGCCAGCTTCCGACGCCGAAGCGTCGCCGGCGTGGCCCTGAGAAGGGCCGTTGGATTGGCCCTGAGAAGGGCCGTTGGATTGGCCCTGAGAAGGGCCGTTGGGTTGGCCCTGAGAAGGGCCGTTGGGTTGGCCCTGAGAAGGGCTGTTTGGTTGGCCCTGAGAAGAGCCGTTTGGTTGGCCCTGAGAAGGGCCTTTGGATTTTAAAAAACGCCCGAAGGCGTCCCGCGGTGGTTGTGCAGGCATAGCCTCCGCAGGTTCGCACTCACACGGCAATAAAATTCTGTACGATCGCACAGCGCACTTTAGCCAACCCAGTCTGCCACTCCGTTACGGTGGTCAGAGCTGGGCTGTTTCCAGGGGACACGACGAGGACGTAAGCGCTGTGGGGGGGTCCCCCCCCCCAACCTAACCTTTTTTTTTTTTTTTTTTTTCGCTGAGAAATGCTATTACGCATGCCCGCTAGTGGGGGATGAGACGGGGTATGTGGGACTCCCTGTCGGAATGACAGTATACCCACTAAAACTCAGCGGTGTTCCCGCATCGCCGTGATGTGATGGGAGGGTCATGGGAAACCGGTTCAACCTTTACTTCCACAACCCTTCCGGCGCATGCCCGCCTAACTGGCGGGCCCCGCGTGCCCCCCAGGTTGGGGGGCTACGGGAATGGCCGGGAACACCTGGCCATTCCCGTCCGACACTGGTGGAGGCCTGTGCAATGCAGGCAAGGGAGCCCCCACACCCGTTACCTGCTGGCCCCCACCTGGGAGGAGCCGAAGATGACGGTCATACTGACGTCTTCTTCGACCCCTCCTCCGCCTTCGGAGCGGCGCCGCGTCGGGATCGTCCTCCCGCGCGCGCTCCGCCGCCTCCTTCTGGGACATGACGTGTTCGCAGAAGGAGGCCACTGCTGCCCAGCACCTCTCGTCCCCCAGTATGGCGTTAACCAAGCCGGGGAGTGAGAGGTCCGGCCCGATCACCGCGGTGAGACTGCGGCGCGTCTCGGACCACGACGGGCACACCTCGAGGGTGTGCTGCGCCGTGTCCTCCGCCGCGCCACAGTCGCGGCAGGACGGCGTCTCCTCCCGTCCGATTCGGTGCAGGTACGATCCGAAGCAACCGTGTCCAGACAGCACCTGCACTAGACGGAAGGAGAGGAACCCGTGCGACCGCTCGAGCCAGTCTCGCAAGACCGGCCCGATCGCGTCGAGGGTTCGGCGGCCGAAGGCTGCGGTGGCGAGGTCCCCCGTCCAATGGATGACGATGGCGTCCCTCGCCTCCCGCCGGACAGCCTCCCGCTCTTCCGGGGCTGGGCGTTCTCCTCTCGCCCTCCGCCCCGCCGTCCATTCATACACTCTGGCGAGCACCCACGCCTCGAGTTCCCAAGGCGGGGTGCCGGCCAGAGCGCATGCTGCCGCAAACCCCACCGTGCGGTAAGCCCGCGCGACCCGCTGGGCTATGGCCCTTTGGGGTGCCCGCAACGCGGCGGCGTTCTCCCTCCTCCGGAGGGAGTCCTCCCAGATGGGAGCCCCGTAAAGGGCCATGCTCCTCAGGATGCCGGCGTAAAGTTGCCGGCATCGCGCGCTGGGCCCCCCCAAGTTGGGCAGCAGCCACGAGAGGGCGCCTGCGGTCTTCAGCAGGCGCGACGACAGCCCGCTAAAATGCGGGCCGAAGCGCCACCTGCTGTCGAGTACAAGGCCCAGATATTTCATCTGGGCCTTCACCTCGATTCTGACGCCCTCCACGAAAATGTGGGCGTCAGGTGGGGGGCGCTGCCGAGGTCCGTGGAAGAACACGGCCTCGGTCTTGTGCAGCGCCACCGTTAAACCTAGGCGGCGGATCCTCCCTGCGACCAAGGATCCGCCCGCCGAGGCCAAGTTGGCCGCCTCCCTGAAACTCCCCCCCCGGGCGGTGAGGAGAGTGTCATCCGCATAGCAAACGACACTCGTGCCTCGGAGGAGAGTTCCCCGCAAGAGCCAATCGTAGCCGACGTTCCAGAGGAGAGGTCCTAAGACTGACCCCTGTGGAACGCCGGCTTCAGCGGCGTACCGCTGGACTTGGCCAGTCCTGTCCACCAGGACGATCGCCCGATCCTCCAGGTAGCTGGCCAGCAGACGACGCATGTGACGAGGCACTCCGTGGAATCGGAGCGCCTCTAGAATGGTGGAGTGGGGAACGGAGTTGAAGGCGTTGGCTATGTCGAATGACACAGCCAACAAACCGTCCCCCGCCTCCATCGCCTCCTTCACCTGGCCCTTAAGGCAGGCCAGCGCGTCCACCGTGGAGCGCTCAGCACGAAAACCGTACTGAGCGTCCGACAAGTCCGGCCCGATACGCCGCAGATGGCTCTTTAGGCGGCCAGCGATTATCCCCTCGAACATTTTGCCGACCTCATCGAGCAGAACGATGGGTCGGTATGTCGAGGGGGAATCCGCCGGGCGGCCCTCCTTCCGAAGGAGGCATAACTGCCCCTCCTTCCACGGTTTCGGGAACCTCCCCGACGCAAGGCATGCGCTGAAGAGGTCCCGAAACCTCTCCTCCATTTGAGTGGCGGCGATCGCCACCACTCTGGCGGGGACACCGTCGGGGCCCGGAGCCGTCTTCTTGGCGCGGATACGGAGAATAGCCGCGCCAAGTTCCGACTCCGTGACAGGAGGGGGAGCCTCCTCTTCCTCCTCAGCTGGCGGAGCTGTCCCCCGCGGAGGGTCCATCACTGGTGGGGTGAAGTTGTCCCTGCGTGGAAACAGGGACTGAACCACCCCATCCAGAAATGAGGGCTCCAGGGCCTCGGCCACGGGGGGACCAAAGGGACGCAACTTGTTGCGCGCCACCTTGTATGGTCTCCCGTAGGGGTCGTTGTCGAGACCCTCCAGCACCTCCGCTCTCGCCGAGTCTCTGGCGGCGGCGATGGCCCTATCGAGGACCATTTTAGCCTCTACGTACACCTCGTAGAGGTGGTCCTCGTCGGCGTGGTCTCGTCGACGCCGCCGCCGGCTCCGCGTGTAGGCCCTCCTTGCCTCCACGCACGCCGCTCGAAGCTCCGCCAGCTCCGCCGACCACCAGTACACGGCCCGTTTGGGTAGTGGTCGGCGAGACCGAGGCATGCTAGAGTTGCATACCTCGGTCAGAGACTCCCTGAGGTGCCCCGCCACGGTGTCCACATCCAGGCCAGCGGAAGGCGGCGAAAGCCAGTCCTGGATGAACGCCGCCTCCCCCGCTGCCTCCCTGTCCAGGCGAGTGAGAGCCCACCGTGGGAACGGTGATCGCCCCGAGAAGGGCCGCGTCTCTCCCGGGGCGCCGGTGGAGATGTCGAACCGCACGTAGCGGTGGTCCGACATAGTCTCCACCAGGTCCACCCGCCAGTTCAGCACGCGCGCGGCCAACGCAGGGGTGGCGAAAGTGACGTCCACTATCGAGCCACCCTGCCGCCGCACGCATGTCTGGACGCTTCCTCTGTTCAAGAGGGAGAGTCCAGAGGAGGCTGCCCACATTTCCACTGCTCGCCCGCGAGGATCGGTGGCCCGGTTGCCCCAGGTCACCGACTTGGCATTCAGGTCTCCCAGTACGGAGACCTGACGCGGCGCCGCCCTGCCGATCACGGCGGCCAGGACTCCGAGATAGTTCTCGAAGTCCTGAAGAGGGCGGTTTGGGGAGAAATAGACGCCCACAAGGGCTAAGTCTCCCCACGCGGCGGCCACGTATCCCGGTCCCTTCTCTAATAGCGAGAGGGGAGGGGAGTCTGTGGAAGACCGCGCCGCTAGTGCCACCAAGCCGTCCTCGTCACCCAGCCAGCTGCCGGGGATCGAGTAGGGCTCGGAGACCACCGCTACGTTCACCAACCACTCAGCCATGACCTGCACCACCAGGTCCTGGGCCGCTCTGCAGTGGTTGGTGTTCGCCTGGAGGATGCGGTAGTCGGAAACCATTATTCCGACATCGCACCCCCCTCCTCAGCTACCGCTGCTGGAGCTACAGCGGCGGCGACGACAGCGGCGGCGGTGGTGGCAACAGGGCGAACCTGCGCCGGCACTATGCCCTTCCTCGCGGGAGGCTTGCAGCTCCTGCCCGCCATCCTGTGGTCCGCGGGGCGGCCACTGGCGGCACACGCTGCGCAGCGTGGTGTGGTGGCGCGGCAAGTGGCGCTCCTGTGTCCCTCCTGCCCGCATAGGTAGCAACACTCCCCCCAGTCGGACTTGGAGGGACACGTGGCTCGGGTGTGGCCAAAGGCGAAGCACTTGAAGCAGCGCATAGGCTGGTCTTCAAGCGGCCGGACCACAGCCGAGCTGAGCCCCACAAGCAGCCGTCCCTTGGTCGCAGCAAGGGCAGCCCCAGCCGCGGCAACCGGGCACTCGACGCGGATGGCGCCCATGCCGCGGCGGCCGAGCCTGATGGCTCCGCACTTCACCGCGCCAGCGTCGCAGCCTCCAGCCGCCGCAACGGCCGCCACCACATCCTCTTTGGTGACCGAGTCCTCCAAATCGGCCACCTCCAAGGCTGCGGTCTTGACGGGCCTGACGATCGTTGCCGCATCCGCTATGACCTCTTGCAACTTTGTTGCGAAGAGGTCAGCGTTTGCACCGCGCTGCTCCCCCGAGAACTCGAAAATTCGAGCCCCGGTTGCGGTTCGGCGGCACGTGATGCCGCCGATCCCCAGCCTGGTGGGATCCGCGTTGGTACGAGCCCGCCTTAGGACGGACTCGTACGTTTCACCCCGTTCCGCGGCCTCCGGGGTGATGGTCACCACGACGGCCGCGGTTTTGGGAGGAACCAGCTTCCTCCCGCCGGCTGGAGCCTTTTTGGCTGCAGGAGCAGTCGCAGCGGGCTTGGGGGTCGACTTGCCTTTTCCCCTCCTGACCACTTCCGTCCACGACATGTTGGACGGGGTGGTGGAGGGAAGAAGGGCGTCTTCCCCCTGCGAGGCTGCTGGAGCGGCAGGCGACCCAGACGCTCCCTCCGCGCTTGTGGTAGGGGTTTGAGGAGCCGCGTTTGTCCTCTTGCCCCTGCCTTTGCCCTTGGAGGGCTTCGGGGCCTGGAGCTGCGCTCCCGATGCCGGGCCTGCTACAGGCGCAGGTTCCGGCTCTGTCGGTGGGGGCGGGCTCTTATCCGCCGCTAGCGGCGGGCGGAGCCGCCTTTCCGGCAAGAGCCGGTCCTCGATGCCTGCAAGGCAGGCTCTGGTGAAGGCCCTCTCCTCCATAACAACCTTTCGGATAATGTCCTCAAGGTTGGAAGGGGGGGAGAAGGAGCCTCCTGCCACCGGCACAGGGGCAGGTTGGGCAGGCCGGGCCGTGGCTTCAGCCAGCTTCTGGTGAAGCTGGCTGACCTCCGCCTGCAGGCGATCCACCTTCGCCTGCAGTTGCCGCGTCTCGTCCGTGGCCGTGCGGGTCGCCAGCTCCTTGACTATGCCGAACATGCTGGCGGCCCGGCATTTGAGGGCCTTCTGGAAGGTCCCCTTCAAATTGGAGGACTTTGAGGCGACCTCCAGAACCTCCTCCTTGTCCTCGAGCGCCATGCGCTCCAGTTCCGCCAGGGAGTGGTCAGCATACAGCACATTTGATGCGCCGTAGCCAGCCCTCGACCTGGCGGCTTGCGCCTGGCGCTCCTTGGCGGCAACCCTCTCCTCCAGGTCTTCCTGGAGTTGCGCCCTCTTTACCAGGCTCAGCTGGCGCTCGGCGTCCACCAAGCCCACATCGTGGGCCAAGATCGAAGAAGAAGTCGAAGCCTTTTTAGGCTTCGGCTTCTTCTTCGCCCTACCTCCAACCGACTCCGAGGAACCCGCAGACCCGGTCCTCAGAGCGGCCCTCTTCCGCTTAATGCGGTCGTTTTCGGCCGCCGACGTGTCCATAACGGAGTCGTCGGAGTCCGAAAACTCGCCTGGCCTGCTGAACAAGCTGGCCGCAGACGGTGCGCGGCCAGCTTCCGACGCCGAAGCGTCGCCGGCGTGGCCCTGAGAAGGGCCGTTGGATTGGCCCTGAGAAGGGCCGTTGGATTGGCCCTGAGAAGGGCCGTTGGGTTGGCCCTGAGAAGGGCCGTTGGGTTGGCCCTGAGAAGGGCTGTTTGGTTGGCCCTGAGAAGAGCCGTTTGGTTGGCCCTGAGAAGGGCCTTTGGATTTTAAAAAACGCCCGAAGGCGTCCCGCGGTGGTTGTGCAGGCATAGCCTCCGCAGGTTCGCACTCACACGGCAATAAAATTCTGTACGATCGCACAGCGCACTTTAGCCAACCCAGTCTGCCACTCCGTTACGGTGGTCAGAGCTGGGCTGTTTCCAGGGGACACGACGAGGACGTAAGCGCTGTGGGGGGGTCCCCCCCCCCAACCTAACCTAACCTTTTTTTTTTTTTTTTTTTTTTGTTTGCGCTGGGAAAAAATGCGTTACGCATACCCTCCCATCGGGGGATAGGGGGCTATGTGGGACTCCCCGGGTCTGGGACCCGGTATACCCACTAAAATAACCCAGCGGCACTCCCGCTTCGTCTTAGTGGTAGGGGACTGGGAATCCGGCACAGCCTTTACGTCCAGTCCACCGCCGACGATTGCCCGCAACGCGAGCCCCTCACACCCCCCCCGTGGGGAGGGGGACGGGCCCGGGAGTGACCGACGAAGGTGGTGACGGGTGCAATGCGGGCGGAGGCGCCCCCGCGCCTGTCGCCCGCCCGTCGCCACCACGAGGAGGGGGAGGACGGCGCCCTCTCCGACCCCTTCTTCGTCTGCGGAGCGGCGCAGCGAGAGGATCGTCCTCCCGCGCGCGCTCCGCCTCCTCCTTTCGCGACATCACGTCCTCGCAAAAGGAGGCAACCGCTGTCCAGGCCCCCTCGCTCCCCAGCATGGCGTTTATCACGCCGGGAAGCGAGAGGTCCTGACCGATCACCGCGGTCAGACCGCGGCGCTGCTCGGACCAAGCCGGGCACACCTCGAGGGTGTGCTGCGCCGTGTCCTCCGCCGCGCCGCAGTCGTGGCACGCCGGGGACTCCTCCCTCCCGATCCGGTGCAGGTGCGATCCGAAACAGCCATGGCCGGACAACACCTGCACCAGACGGAAGGAGAGGAAACCGTGGGACCGCTCGAGCCAGTCCCGCAGGACCGGACCGAGCGCGTCCAACGTCCGGCGGCCAAAGGCGGCGGCAGCGAGGTCCTCCGTCCAATGGAGGACGATGGCGTCCTTCGCCTCCCGCCGCACGGCCTCCCGCTCTTCCGCGACGGGGTGCTCCCCGAGCGCCTTCCGACGCGCCGTCCACTCGTACACTCTGGCGAGCACCCAAGCCTCCAACTCCCAAGGAGGGGTGCCGGCCAGAGCGCACGCCGCCGAAAAGCCCACCGAGCGGTAGGCCCTCGCCACCCGCTGTGCAATGGCTCTTTGGGGCCTGCGGATGACGGTCGCATTCTCCCTCCTGTGGAGGGAGTCCGCCCAGATGGGAGCCCCGTACAGGGCCATGCTCCGCAGGATGCCGGCATAGAGGCGCCGGCATTTCGCCTTGGGCCCCCCCAGGTTCGGGAGGAGCCACGAGAGGGCGTCCGCGGCCTTCAGCAGGCGCGTCGACAGCCCGCTGAAATGCGGGCCGAAGCGCCACCTGTCGTCCAGCACCAGGCCCAGATACTTCATCCGGGCCTGGACCTCTATCCGGACGCCCCCTACGACGATGTGGGCATCGGGTGGGCAGCGCTGCCGAGGCCCGCGAAAGAACACGGCCTCGGTCTTGTTCAGCGCCACCCTCAATCCCAGGCGGCGGATCCTCTCCGCAACCAAGGATCCACCAGCCGAGGCCAGACAGGCCGCGTCTGCAAAGTTCCTCCCCCGGGCGGTGAGGAGAGTGTCATCCGCGTAGCAGATGACACTCGTGCCCTGGAGGAGGCCTCCCCGCAGGAGCCAATCGAACCCGATGTTCCACAGGGGGGGCCCTAGTACCGACCCCTGCGGAACACCGGACTCTGCGCCGTACCGCCTCAACGTGGCCGTCTTGTCCACGAGAAGGACCTCTCGGTCCTCCAGGTAGCTGGCCAGGACGTCCCGCAGGTATTGGGGCACTCCGTGATACCGGAGCGCCTCCAATATCGTCGAGTGGGGGACGGAGTTGAAGGCGTTTGCAATGTCGAATGACACCGCCAGCACTCCGTCCCCCGCCTCCACCGCCTCCTTTACCTGGCCCTTGAGTAGGGCCAGCGCATCGATCGTCGAACGCCCTCGACGAAAACCGAATTGGGCGTCCGACAGGTCCGGCCCTACCCCCCGCAAATGGCTATCAAGCCGGGTGGCGATAATCCCCTCGAACAGTTTACCGACCTCATCGAGCAGAACGATGGGCCGGTATGACGAGGGGGAGTCCACCGGGCGTCCGTCCTTTCGGAGGAGGCACAGCTGCCCCTCCTTCCACAGTTTCGGGAACCTCCCAGCCGTAAAGCACGCGCTGAAGAGGTGCCGAAACCTCTCCTCCATTTGGGAGGCGGCGATCGCCACCACCCGTGCGGGGACGCCGTCCGGCCCGGGGGCCGTCTTCTTTGCGCGGAGGCTGAGCACCCCCGCGTAGAGCTCCGCCGCCGTCACCGGGGGAATCTCCTCGTCCGGCGGGGCCGCCCCTTGCGGGGGATCCATCGCTGGTGGGGCGAAGTCGGTCCTGCACGGAAACAGGGACCGGACCACCCCATCCAGCAACGCTGGCTCGAGGGTCTCCGTCAGTGGGGGACCATAGGGGCGAAGCTGGCTCCGCGCCGCCTTATATGGCCTCCCATAAGGGTCCCGGTCGAGACCCTCCAGCATCTCAGCCCTCGCCGAGTCTTGCGCAGCGCCCATTGCAGACTTGAGGACCAGCGTCGCCTCTCGATAGGAGGCGTATAGGCGGTCCTCTTCTGCCCGGACTCGGTTCTGGGCGCTGCGCCTTCGGCTCCGCGCGTAGGCCCTTCTGGCCGCCACGCAGTCGGCCCGGAGCCCCGCCAGCTCCCCCGTCCACCAATAGACGGCACGACGGGGAGGCGGACGGCGAGACCGAGGCATGCTGTAGTCGCACACCTCGGTCAAGGACTCCCTGAGCCGGACCGCTGCGGCGTCCACGTCTGGGACCTCGACAGGGGGCGACAGCCAGTCCTGGAGGAAGGCCGCCTCCTCGGCTGCCTCCCGGTCCAGGCGGGTGAGTGTCCACCGCGGGAAGGGAGATTGCCCAGCGCGGGCCGTCCCCCCCCCCCTGGGCGGAGATGTCGAACCGCACATATCGGTGGTCCGACAAGGTCTCCGCCATCTCTACCCGCCAGTTGACGACGCGGGCGGCTAGCGCGGGGGTGGCAAACGAGACGTCCACCACCGACCCGCCCTGTTGCCGCACACACGTGTGGACCGTCCCCCTGTTGAGGAGGGACACACCGCAAGAGGCCGCCCAAAACTGGACGGCGCGCCCCCGGACGTTGCATCCGGCGGCCGGGTTGCCCCAGGCCACCGACTTGGCGTTCAGGTCGCCCAACACCACGACCTGGCGCGGCGCCGCCCTCCCGACGACTGCGGTGAGGATCTCTAGGAAATCCTCAAAGTCCGAGAGAGGGCGGTTTGGGGAGAAATAGACCCCCACCAGGGCCATGTCTCCCCACGCGGCGGCCACGTATCCCGGTCCCCTCTCTAAGAGCGAGAGGGGAGGGGAGTCTGTGGAAGACCGCGTCACCATTGCCACCGAGCCGTCCCGGTCGCCCAGCCAACTGCCAGGGACCGAGTAGGGTTCGGCGACCACCGCCAAGTCCACCAACCACTCAGCCATGGTCTGCATCAGCAGATCCTGGGCTGCCCTGCAGTGGTTGGTGTTCGCCTGAAGGATGCGATGTTCGACCCTATCCATCACTCGGACATCGCACCCTCCTCCGCAGCCGCCGCAGGAACGACGGCGCCAGCGGCAGCGGCAGCAGGCCCGGTCGGCGCCTGCGCTTTTCCCCGCGTTGGGGGAGGATTACAATTCCTCCCCTTCATTACGTGGCCTGCCGGGCGGCCACTGGCGGCACACACCGCGCAGTGCGGCGTGGCGGCCTCGCACGAGACGGTTTTGTGGCCGTCCCTGCCACAGCGGTAGCACGCGTCCGACCTGTCCACTGCGGACGGACACTGGAGCCGTATGTGTCCGATGCCGAAGCACCGGAAACACCGCAGCGGCCGGTCCTCGAGAGCCCGGACCGCGGCCGAGCTGAACCCGACTGTGAGCCGTCCCTTGGCAAGGACGGCTTTGGCAGCGGCGACCGGGCACTCGAGGCGAATCGTGCCCATGCCACCACGGCCGGGCCTAATGTCCCGGCCTTGGACCGCCGCGGTGCCGCAGCCCCCTATCGCTGCGATCGCCGCCACCACCTCCTCCTTGGTGACGGAGTCGTCCAGGTCCGTCACCTCAATGGTCGCCGACTTGACTGGCCGGGCCACCTTTGCCGAGTCCGCTATGACCTCCTGCAGCTTGGCTGCGAAGAGATCTGCGTGGGCACTCCCCTCGGCCCCGGGGAACTCGAAAATTCGAGCCCCGGCTTGGGTCCGCCGGCACGAAACGCTGCCGATCCCCAGCTGGGAAGGGTCGGCATTGGCACGCGCCCGCACCAAAACGGTCGCGTACGTCTCCCCTCGCTCCGCAGCCTCCGCGGTGAGCGTCACCACGACGGCCGCGGTTCTAGGGGGGACTAGCCTCTTCTTCCCCTTCCCCTTCGGCTTTCCCTTGCCGGTCGTCTGCGACTGGCTGGGAGCGGTGGCGGCGGGGACGGCAGGGACGGCCGACGCCGACTTCTTCCCCTTGCCCTTCCCCTTGCCCTTGCGGGCTACTTCCGTCCACTCGTTGGACGGGGTGGTGGACGGGAGAAGGGCATCCTCCGCTGTCGAGGTGGACGGCTCCGGCTCGGACCGCCTCTTATCCGCTGCGAGCGGTGGTCGGAGGCGTTTCTCCGGCAGGAGCCGGTCCTCTATCCCTGCGAAGCAGGACCTCGTGAAGGCCCTCTCCTCCATTACGACCTTGCGGATGATGTCCTCAAGGTTGGAAGAGGGGCCCTCTGCCGCAGGGCTGCGGTCTGGCAGGCTGCTTGTCTTGGCCTGCTGTGGCCGGGCCGTGGCTTCGGCCAGCCTCTGATGAAGCTGGCTGACCTCAGACTGCAGGCGATCTACTCTCGCCTGCAGTTGCCGCGTCTCGTCGCTGGTCGTCCGCTGCACCAGCTCAGCGACGACACCACGCATGCTCGCGGCCCTGCACTTCAGGGCCTTCTGCAGCGTGCCCTTCAGGTTGGAGGACTTAGAGGCGACCTCCATGATCTCCTCCTCGTCCTCTTCCGTTTTTTGCAGCTCGGCCAGGGAATAGTCGGCGTATACAACGCGGGACGCACCGTACCCAGACCTGGCCCGGGCGACGTGCGCACGTTGCTCCTTCGCGACAATCCGCTCCTCCAGCTCTTGCTGGAGCTGCGCTCGCCGGGCCAGGTCCAACTGGCGTTGGGCGTCCGCGAGCCCAACGACATGGGTGTCCGAAGCCACCGTCGGCTTTTTGGCCTTTGACGCCCTCTTCGGCTTCGACCCCGAGGCCGAGGAGCCTTCGGACCCGCCGCTCAGGTGGACCCGCTTCCGCGACCGAGAGTCGTCCAAGTCCGACACACTAATAAGTGAGTCGTTGTCGGACGACTCGTCGACCCCCACAAAGAAGCCAGCCGCAGACGGCGCGCGGCTGGATTCTGACGCCGAAGCGTCGGGGTGGCCCTGAGAAGGGCCGTTTGGTTGGCCCTGAGAAGGGCCGTTTGGTTGGCCCTGAGAAGGGCCGTTTGGTTGGCCCTGAGAAGGGCCTTTGGATTTTAAAAAACGCCCGAAGGCGTCGCGCGGTGGTGGTGGCATAGCCTCCGCAGTTTCGCACTCACACGGCAATAAAATAGTGTACGATCGCACAGCGCACTTTGGCCAACCCAGTCTGCCACTCCGTTACGGTGGTCAGAGCTGGGCTGTTTCCAGGGGACACGACGAGGACGTAAGCGCTGTGGGGGGGTCCCCCAACCTAACCTAACCTTTTTTTTTTTTTTTTTTTTTTTTGTTTGCGCTGGGAAAAAATGCGTTACGCATGCCCTCCCATCGGGGGATGGGGGGCTATGTGGGACTCCCCGGGTCTGGGACCCGGTATACCCACTAAAATAACCCAGCGGCACTCCCGCTTCGTCTTAGTGGTGGAGGACTGGGAATCCGGCACAGCCTTTACGTCCAGTCCACCGCCGACGATTGCCCGCAACGCGAGCCCCTCACACCCCCCCCGTGGGGAGGGGGACGGGCCCGGGAGTGACCGACGAAGGTGGTGACGGGTGCAATGCGGGCGGAGGCGCCCCCGCGCCTGTCGCCCGCCCGTCGCCACCACGAGGAGGGGGAGGACGGCGCCCTCTCCGACCCCTTCTTCGTCTGCGGAGCGGCGCAGCGAGAGGATCGTCCTCCCGCGCGCGCTCCGCCTCCTCCTTTCGCGACATCACGTCCTCGCAAAAGGAGGCAACCGCTGTCCAGGCCCCCTCGCTCCCCAGCATGGCGTTTATCACGCCGGGAAGCGAGAGGTCCTGACCAATCACCGCGGTCAGACCGCGGCGCTGCTCGGACCAAGCCGGGCACACCTCGAGGGTGTGCTGCGCCGTGTCCTCCGCCGCGCCGCAGTCGTGACACGCCGGGGACTCTTCCCTCCCGATCCAGTGCAGGTGCGATCCGAAACAGCCATGGCCGGACAACACCTGCACCAGACGGAAGGAGAGAAAACCGTGGGACCGCTCGAGCCAGTCCCGCAGGACCGGACCGAGCGCGTCCAACGTCCGGCGGCCAAAGGCGGCGGCAGCGAGGTCCTCCGTCCAATGGAGGACGATGGCGTCCTTCGCCTCCCGCCGCACGGCCTCCCGCTCTTCCGCGACGGGGTGCTCCCCGAGCGCCTTCCGACGCGCCGTCCACTCGTACACTCTGGCGAGCACCCAAGCCTCCAACTCCCAAGGAGGGGTGCCGGCCAGAGCGCACGCCGCCGAAAAGCCCACCGAGCGGTAGGCCCTCGCCACCCGCTGTGCAATGGCTCTTTGGGGCCTGCGGATGGCGGTCGCATTCTCCCTCCTGTGGAGGGAGTCCGCCCAGATGGGAGCCCCGTACAGGGCCATGCTCCGCAGGATGCCGGCATAGAGGCGCCGGCATTTCGCCTTGGGCCCCCCCAGGTTCGGGAGGAGCCACGAGAGGGCGTCCGCGGCCTTCAGCAGGCGCGTCGACAGCCCGCTGAAATGCGGGCCGAAGCGCCACCTGTCGTCCAGCACCAGGCCCAGATACTTCATCCGGGCCTGGACCTCTATCCGGACGCCCCCTACGACGATGTGGGCATCGGGTGGGCAGCGCTGCCGAGGCCCGCGAAAGAACACGGCCTCGGTCTTGTTCAGCGCCACCCTCAATCCCAGGCGGCGGATCCTCTCCGCAACCAAGGATCCGCCAGCCGAGGCCAGACAGGCCGCGTCTGCAAAGTTCCTCCCCCGGGCGGTGAGGAGAGTGTCATCCGCGTAGCAGATGACACTCGTGCCCTGGAGGAGGCCTCCCCGCAGGAGCCAATCGAACCCGATGTTCCACAGGGGGGGCCCTAGTACCGACCCCTGCGGAACACCGGACTCTGCGCCGTACCGCCTCAACGTGGCCGTCTTGTCCACGAGAAGGACCTCTCGGTCCTCCAGGTAGCTGGCCAGGACGTCCCGCAGGTATTGGGGCACTCCGTGATACCGGAGCGCCTCCAATATCGTCGAGTGGGGGACGGAGTTGAAGGCGTTTGCAATGTCGAATGACACCGCCAGCACTCCGTCCCCCGCCTCCACCGCCTCCTTTACCTGGCCCTTGAGTAGGGCCAGCGCATCGATCGTCGAACGCCCTCGACGAAAACCGAATTGGGCGTCCGACAGGTCCGGCCCTACCCCCCGCAAATGGCTATCAAGCCGGGTGGCGATAATCCCCTCGAACAGTTTACCGACCTCATCGAGCAGAACGATGGGCCGGTATGACGAGGGGGAGTCCACCGGGCGTCCGTCCTTTCGGAGGAGGCACAGCTGCCCCTCCTTCCACAGTTTCGGGAACCTCCCAGCCGTAAAGCACGCGCTGAAGAGGTGCCGAAACCTCTCCTCCATTTGGGAGGCGGCGATCGCCACCACCCGTGCGGGGACGCCGTCCGGCCCGGGGGCCGTCTTCTTTGCGCGGAGGCTGAGCACCCCCGCGTAGAGCTCCGCCGCCGTCACCGGGGGAATCTCCTCGTCCGGCGGGGCCGCCCCTTGCGGGGGATCCATCGCTGGTGGGGCGAAGTCGGTCCTGCACGGAAACAGGGACCGGACCACCCCATCCAGCAACGCTGGCTCGAGGGTCTCCGTCAGTGGGGGACCATAGGGGCGAAGCTGGCTCCGCGCCGCCTTATATGGCCTCCCATAAGGGTCCCGGTCGAGACCCTCCAGCATCTCAGCCCTCGCCGAGTCTTGCGCAGCGCCCATTGCAGACTTGAGGACCAGCGTCGCCTCTCGATAGGAGGCGTATAGGCGGTCCTCTTCTGCCCGGACTCGGTTCTGGGCGCTGCGCCTTCGGCTCCGCGCGTAGGCCCTTCTGGCCGCCACGCAGTCGGCCCGGAGCCCCACCAGCTCCCCCGTCCACCAATAGACGGCACGACGGGGAGGCGGACGGCGAGACCGAGGCATGCTGTAGTCGCACACCTCGGTCAAGGACTCCCTGAGCCGGACCGCTGCGGCGTCCACGTCTGGGACCTCGACAGGGGGCGACAGCCAGTCCTGGAGGAAGGCCGCCTCCTCGGCTGCCTCCCGGTCCAGGCGGGTGAGTGTCCACCGCGGGAAGGGAGATTGCCCAGCGCGGGCCGTCCCCCCCCCCTGGGCGGAGATGTCGAACCGCACATATCGGTGGTCCGACAAGGTCTCCGCCATCTCTACCCGCCAGTTGACGACGCGGGCGGCTAGCGCGGGGGTGGCAAACGAGACGTCCACCACCGACCCGCCCTGTTGCCGCACACACGTGTGGACCGTCCCCCTGTTGAGGAGGGACACACCGCAAGAGGCCGCCCAAAACTGGACGGCGCGCCCCCGGACGTTGCATCCGGCGGCCGGGTTGCCCCAGGCCACCGACTTGGCGTTCAGGTCGCCCAACACCACGACCTGGCGCGGCGCCGCCCTCCCGACGACTGCGGTGAGGATCTCTAGGAAATCCTCAAAGTCCGAGAGAGGGCGGTTTGGGGAGAAATAGACCCCCACCAGGGCCATGTCTCCCCACGCGGCGGCCACGTATCCCGGTCCCCTCTCTAAGAGCGAGAGGGGAGGGGAGTCTGTGGAAGACCGCGTCACCATTGCCACCGAGCCGTCCCGGTCGCCCAGCCAACTGCCAGGGACCGAGTAGGGTTCGGCGACCACCGCCAAGTCCACCAACCACTCAGCCATGGTCTGCATCAGCAGATCCTGGGCTGCCCTGCAGTGGTTGGTGTTCGCCTGAAGGATGCGATGTTCGACCCTATCCATCACTCGGACATCGCACCCTCCTCCGCAGCCGCCGCAGGAACGACGGCGCCAGCGGCAGCGGCAGCAGGCCCGGTCGGCACCTGTGCTTTTCCCCGCGTTGGGGGAGGATTACAATTCCTCCCCTTCATTACGTGGCCTGCCGGGCGGCCACTGGCGGCACACACCGCGCAGTGCGGCGTCGCGGCCTCGCACGAGACGGTTTTGTGGCCGTCCCTGCCACAGCGGTAGCACGCGTCCGACCTGTCCACTGCGGACGGACACTGGAGCCGTATGTGTCCGATGCCGAAGCACCGGAAACACCGCAGCGGCCGGTCCTCGAGAGCCCGGACCGCGGCCGAGCTGAACCCGACTGTGAGCCGTCCCTTGGCAAGGACGGCTTTGGCAGCGGCGACCGGGCACTCGAGGCGAATCGTGCCCATGCCACCACGGCCGGGCCTAATGTCCCGGCCTTGGACCGCCGCGGTGCCGCAGCCCCCTATCGCTGCGACCGCCGCCACCACCTCCTCCTTGGTGACGGAGTCGTCCAGGTCCGTCACCTCAATGGTCGCCGACTTGACTGGCCGGGCCACCTTTGCCGAGTCCGCTATGACCTCCTGCAGCTTGGCTGCGAAGAGGTCTGCGTGGGCACTCCCCTCGGCCCCGGGGAACTCGAAAATTCGAGCCCCGGCTTGGGTCCGCCGGCAGGAAACGCTGCCGATCCCCAGCTGGGAAGGGTCGGCATTGGCACGCGCCCGCACCAAAACGGACGCGTACGTCTCCCCTCGCTCCGCAGCCTCCGCGGTGAGCGTCACCACGACGGCCGCGGTTCTAGGGGGGACTAGCCTCTTCTTCCCCTTCCCCTTCGGCTTTCCCTTGCCGGTCGTCTGCGACTGGCTGGGAGCGGTGGCGTCGCGGACGGCAGGGACGGCCGACGCCGACTTCTTCCCCTTGCCCTTCCCCTTGCCCTTGCGGGCTACTTCCGTCCACTCGTTGGACGGGGTGGTGGACGGGAGCCTCTTATCCGCCGCGAGTGGTGGTCGGAGGCGTTTCTCCGGCAGGAGCCGGTCCTCTATCCCTGCCAAGCAGGACCTCGTGAAGGCCCTCTCCTCCATTACGACCTTGCGGATGATGTCCTCAAGGTTGGAAGAGGGGCCCTCTGCCGCAGGGCTTCGGTCTGGCAGGCTGCTCAATTTGGCCTGCTGTGGCCGGGCCGTGGCTTCGGCCAGCCTCTGGTGAAGCTGGCTGTTCTCAGACTGCAGGCGATCTATTCTCGCCTGCAGTTGCCGCGTCTCGTCGCTGGTCGTCCGCTGCACCAGCTCAGCGACGACACCACGCATGCTCGCAGCCCTGCACTTGAGGGCCTTCTGCAGCGTGCCCTTCAGGTTGGAGGACTTAGAGGCGACCTCCTTGATCTCCTCCTCGTCCTCTTCCGCCATTCTCTGCAGCTCGGCCAGAGAATGGTCGGCGTATACAACGCGGGACGCACCGTACCCAGACCTGGCCCGAGCGATGTGCGCACGTTGCTCCTTTGCGACAATCCGCTCCTCCAGCTCTTGCTGGAGCTGCGCTCGCCGGGCCAGGTCCAACTGGCGTTGGGCGTCCGCGAGCCCAACGACATGGGTGTCCGAAGCCACCGTCGGCTTTTTGGCCTTTGACGCCCTCTTCGGCTTCGACCCCGAGGCCGAGGAGCCTTCGGACCCGCCGCTCAGGTGGACCCGCTTCCGCGACCGAGAGTCGTCCAAGTCCGACACACTAATAAGTGAGTCGTTGTCGGACGACTCGTCGACCCCCACAAAGAAGCCAGCCGCAGACGGCGCGCGGCTGGATTCTGACGCCGAAGCGTCGGGGTGGCCCTGAGAAGGGCCGTTTGGTTGGCCCTGAGAAGGGCCGTTTGGTTGGCCCTGAGAAGGGCCTTTGGATTTTAAAAAACGCCCGAAGGCGTCGCGCGGTGGTGGTGGCATAGCCTCCGCAGTTTCGCACTCACACGGCAATAAAATAGTGTACGATCGCACAGCGCACTTTGGCCAACCCAGTCTGCCACTCCGTTACGGTGGTCAGAGCTGGGCTGTTTCCAGGGGACACGACGAGGACGTAAGCGCTGTGGGGGGGTCCCCCAACCTAACCTTTTTTTTTTTTTTTTTTTGTTTGCGCTGGGAAAAAATGCGTTACGCATACCCTCCCATCGGGGGATGGGGGGCTATGTGGGACTCCCCGGGTCTGGGACCCGGTATACCCACTAAAATAACCCAGCGGCACTCCCGCTTCGTCTTGGTGGTGGGGGACTGGGAATCCGGCACAGCCTTTACGTCCAGTCCACCGCCGACGATTGCCCGCAACGCGAGCCCCTCACACCCCCCCCGTGGGGAGGGGGACGGGCCCGGGAGTGACCGACGAAGGTGGTGACGGGTGCAATGCGGGCGGAGGCGCCCCCGCGCCTGTCGCCCGCCCGTCGCCACCACGAGGAGGGGGAGGACGGCGCCCTCTCCGACCCCTTCTTCGTCTGCGGAGCGGCGCAGCGAGAGGATCGTCCTCCCGCGCGCGCTCCGCCTCCTCCTTTCGCGACATCACGTCCTCGCAAAAGGAGGTAACCGCTGTCCAGGCCCCCTCGCTCCCCAGCATGGCGTTTATCACGCCGGGAAGCGAGAGGTCCTGACCGATCACCGCGGTCAGACCGCGGCGCTGCTCGGACCAAGCCGGGCACACCTCGAGGGTGTGCTGCGCCGTGTCCTCCGCCGCGCCGCAGTCGTGACACGCCGGGGACTCTTCCCTCCCGATCCGGTGCAGGTGCGATCCGAAACAGCCATGGCCGGACAACACCTGCACCAGACGGAAGGAGAGAAAACCGTGGGACCGCTCGAGCCAGTCCCGCAGGACCGGACCGAGCGCGTCCAACGTCCGGCGGCCAAAGGCGGCGGCAGCGAGGTCCTCCGTCCAATGGAGGACGATGGCGTCCTTCGCCTTCCGCCGCACGGCCTCCCGCTCTTCCGCGGCGGGGTGCTCCCCGAGCGCCTTCCGACGCGCCGTCCACTCGTACACTCTGGCGAGCACCCAAGCCTCCAACTCCCAAGGAGGGGTGCCGGCCAGAGCGCACGCCGCCGAAAAGCCCACCGAGCGGTAGGCCCTCGCCACCCGCTGTGCAATGGCTCTTTGGGGCCTGCGGATGGCGGTCGCATTCTCCCTCCTGTGGAGGGAGTCCGCCCAGATGGGAGCCCCGTACAGGGCCATGCTCCGCAGGATGCCGGCATAGAGGCGCCGGCATTTCGCCTTGGGCCCCCCCAGGTTCGGGAGGAGCCACGAGAGGGCGTCCGCGGCCTTCAGCAAGCGCGTCGACAGCCCGCTGAAATGCGGGCCGAAGCGCCACCTGTCGTCCAGCACCAGGCCCAGATACTTCATCTGGGCCTGGACCTCTATCCGGACGCCCCCTACGACGATGTGGGCATCGGGTGGGCAGCGCTGCCGAGGCCCGCGAAAGAACACGGCCTCGGTCTTGTTCAGCGCCACCCTCAATCCCAGGCGGCGGATCCTCTCCGCAACCAAGGATCCGCCAGCCGAGGCCAGACAGGCCGCGTCTGCAAAGTTCCTCCCCCGGGCGGTGAGGAGAGTGTCATCCGCGTAGCAGATGACACTCGTGCCCTGGAGGAGGCCTCCCCGCAGGAGCCAATCGAACCCGATGTTCCACAGGGGGGGCCCTAGTACCGACCCCTGCGGAACACCGGACTCTGCGCCGTACCGCCTCAACGTGGCCGTCTTGTCCACGAGGAGGACCTCTCGGTCCTCCAGGTAGCTGGCCAGGACGTCCCGCAGGTATTGGGGCACTCCGTGATACCGGAGCGCCTCCAATATCGTCGAGTGGGGGACGGAGTTGAAGGCGTTTGCAATGTCGAATGACACCGCCAGCACTCCGTCCCCCGCCTCCACCGCCTCCTTTACCTGGCTCTTGAGTAGGGCCAGCGCATCGATCGTCGAACGCCCTCGACGAAAACCGAATTGGGCGTCCGACAGGTCCGGCCCTACCCCCCGCAAATGGCTATCAAGCCGGGTGGCGATAATCCCCTCGAACAGTTTACCGACCTCATCGAGCAGAACGATGGGCCGGTATGACGAGGGGGAGTCCACCGGGCGTCCTTCCTTTCGGAGGAGGCACAGCTGCCCCTCCTTCCACAGTTTCGGGAACCTCCCAGCCGTAAAGCACGCGCTGAAGAGGTCCCGAAACCTCTCCTCCATTTGGGAGGCGGCGATCGCCACCACCCGTGCGGGGACGCCGTCCGGCCCGGGGGCCGTCTTCTTTGCGCGGAGGCTGAGCACCCCCGCGTAGAGCTCCGCCGCCGTCACCGGGGGAATCCCCTCCTCCGGTGGGGCCGCCTCTTGCGGGGGATCCATCGCTGGTGGGGCGAAGTCGGTCCTGCACGGAAACAGGGACCGGACCACCCCATCCAGCAACGCTGGCTCGAGGGTCTCCGTCAGTGGGGGACCATAGGGGCGAAGCTGGCTCCGCGCCGCCTTATATGGCCTCCCATAAGGGTCCCGGTCGAGACCCTCCAGCATCTCAGCCCTCGCCGAGTCTTGCGCAGCGCCCATTGCAGACTTGAGGACCAGCGTCGCCTCTCGATAGGAGGCGTATAGGCGGTCCTCTTCTGCCCGGACTCGGTTCTGGGCGCTGCGCCTTCGGCTCCGCGCGTAGGCCCTTCTGGCCGCCACGCAGGCGGCCCGGAGCCCCGCCAGCTCCCCCGTCCACCAATAGACGGCACGACGGGGAGGCGGACGGCGAGACCGCGGCATGCTGTAGTCGCACACCTCGGTCAGGGACTCCCTGAGCCGGACCGCTGCGGCGTCCACGTCCGGGACCTCGACAGGGGGCGACAGCCAGTCCTGGAGGAAGGCCGCCTCCTCGGCTGCCTCCCGGTCCAGGCGGGTGAGTGTCCACCGCGGGAAGGGAGATTGCCCAGCGCGGGCCGTCCTCCCCCCCTGGGCGGAGATGTCGAACCGCACATATCGGTGGTCCGACAAGGTCTCCGCCATCTCTACCCGCCAGTTGACGACGCGGGCGGCTAGCGCGGGGGTGGCAAACGAGACGTCCACCACCGACCCGCCCTGTTGCCGCACACACGTGTGGACCGTCCCCCTGTTGAGGAGGGACACACCGCAAGAGGCCGCCCAAAACTGGACGGCGCGCCCCCGGACGTTGCATCCGGCGGCCGGGTTGCCCCAGGCCACCGACTTGGCGTTCAGGTCGCCCAACACCACGACCTGGCGCGGCGCCGCCCTCCCGACGACTGCGGTGAGGATCTCTAGGAAATCCTCAAAGTCCGAGAGAGGGCGGTTTGGGGAGAAATAGACCCCCACCAGGGCCATGTCTCCCCACGCGGCGGCCACGTATCCCGGTCCCCTCTCTAAGAGCGAGAGGGGAGGGGAGTCTGTGGAAGACCGCGTCACCATTGCCACCGAGCCGTCCCGGTCGCCCAGCCAACTGCCAGGGACCGAGTAGGGTTCGGCGACCACCGCCAAGTCCACCAACCACTCAGCCATGGTCTGCATCAGCAGATCCTGGGCTGCCCTGCAGTGGTTGGTGTTCGCCTGAAGGATGCGATGTTCGACCCTATCCATCACTCGGACATCGCACCCTCCTCCGCAGCCGCCGCAGGAACGACGGCGCCAGCGGCAGCGGCGGCAGGCCCGGTCGGCGCCTGCGCTTTTCCCCGCGTTGGGGGAGGATTACAATTCCTCCCCTTCATTACGTGGCCTGCCGGGCGGCCACTGGCGGCACACACCGCGCAGTGCGGCGTGGCGGCCTCGCACGAGACGGTTTTGTGGCCGTCCCTGCCACAGCGGTAGCACGCGTCCGACCTGTCCACTGCGGACGGACACTGGAGCCGTATGTGTCCGATGCCGAAGCACCGGAAACACCGCAGCGGCCGGTCCTCGAGAGCCCGGACCGCGGCCGAGCTGAACCCGACTGTGAGCCGTCCCTTGGCAAGGACGGCTTTGGCAGCGGCGACCGGGCACTCGAGGCGAATCGTGCCCATGCCACCACGGCCGGGCCTAATGTCCCGGCCTTGGACCGCCGCGGTGCCGCAGCCCCCTATCGCTGCGACCGCCGCCACCACCTCCTCCTTGGTGACGGAGTCGTCGAGGTCCGTCACCTCAATGGTCGCCGACTTGACTGGCCGGGCCACCTTTGCCGAGTCCGCTATGACCTCCTGCAGCTTGGCTGCGAAGAGGTCTGCGTGGGCACTCCCCTCGGCCCCGGGGAACTCGAAAATTCGAGCCCCGGCTTGGGTCCGCCGGCAGGAAACGCTGCCGATCCCCAGCTGGGAAGGGTCGGCATTAGCACGCGCCCGCACCAAAACGGACGCGTACGTCTCCCCTCGCTCCGCAGCCTCCGCGGTGAGCGTCACCACGACGGCCGCGGTTCTAGGGGGGACTAGCCTCTTCTTCCCCTTCCCCTTCGGCTTTCCCTTGCCGGTCGTCTGCGACTGGCTGGGAGCGGTGGCGGCGGGGACGGCAGGGACGGCCGACGCCGACTTCTTCCCCTTGCCCTTCCCCTTGCCCTTGCGGGCCACTTCCGTCCACTCGTTGGACGGGGTGGTGGACGGGAGAAGGGCATCCTCCGCTGTCGAGGTGGACGGCTCCGGCTCGGACCGCCTCTTATCCGCCGCGAGTGGTGGTCGGAGGCGTTTCTCCGGCAGGAGCCGGTCCTCTATTCCTGCCAAGCAGGACCTCGTGAAGGCCCTCTCCTCCATTACGACCTTGCGGATGATGTCCTCAAGGTTGGAAGAGGGGCCCTCTGCCGCAGGGCTTCGGTCTGGCAGGCTGCTTGTCTTGGCCTGCTGTGGCCGGGCCGTGGCTTCGGCCAGCCTCTGATGAAGCTGGCTGACCTCAGACTGCAGGCGATCTACTCTCGCCTGCAGTTGCCGCGTCTCGTCGTTGGTCGTCCGCTGCACCAGCTCAGCGACGACACCACGCATGCTCGCAGCCCTGCACTTCAGGGCCTTCTGCAGCGTGCCCTTCAGGTTGGAGGACTTAGAGGCGACCTCCATGATCTCCTCCTCGTCCTCTTCCGCCATTTTTTGCAGCTCGGCCAGGGAATAGTCGGCGTATACAACGCGGGACGCACCGTACCCAGACCTGGCCCGAGCGACGTGCGCACGTTGCTCCTTCGCAACAATCCGCTCCTCTAGCTCTTGCTGGAGCTGCGCTCGCCGGGCCAGGTCCAACTGGCGTTGGGCGTCCGCGAGCCCAACAACATGGGTGTCCGAAGCCACCGTCGGCTTTTTGGCCTTTGACGCCCTCTTCGGCTTCGACCCCGAGGCCGAGGAGCCTTCGGACCCGCCGCTCAGGTGGACCCGCTTCCGCGACCGAGAGTCGTCCAAGTCCGACACACTAATAAGTGAGTCGTTGTCGGACGACTCGTCGACCCCCACAAAGAAGCCAGCCGCAGACGGCGCGCGGCTGGGTTCTGACGCCGAAGCGTCGGGGTGGCCCTGAGAAGGGCCGTTTGGTTGGCCCTGAGAAGGGCCGTTTGGTTGGCCCTGAGAAGGGCCGTTTGGTTGGCCCTGAGAAGGGCCTTTGGATTTTAAAAAACGCCCGAAGGCGTCGCGCGGTGGTGGTGGCATAGCCTCCGCAGTTTCGCACTCACACGGCAATAAAATAGTGTACGATCGCACAGCGCACTTTGGCCAACCCAGTCTGCCACTCCGTTACGGTGGTCAGAGCTGGGCTGTTTCCAGGGGACACGACGAGGACGTAAGCGCTGTGGGGGGGTCCCCCCCCAACCTAACCTAACCTTTTTTTTTTTTTTTTTTTTTTTTTTTCTCGCTGAGAAATGCTATTACGCATGCCCGCTCGTAGGGGACGAGACGGGGTATGTGGGACTCCCTGTCGGAAGGACAGTATACCCACTAAAACTCAGCGGTGTTCCCGCATCGCCGTGATGGGAGGGTCATGGGAAACCGGTTCAACCTTTACTTCCACAACCCTCCCGGCGCATGCCCGCCTAACTGGCGGGCCCCGCGTGCCCCCCAGGTTGGGGGGCTATGGGAATGGCCGGGAACACCTGGCCATTCCCGTCCGACACTGGTGGAGGCCTGTGCAATGCAGGCAAGGGTGCCCCCACACCCGTTACCTGCTGGCCCCCACCTGGGAGGAGCCGAAGATGACGGTCATACTGACGTCTTCTTCGACCCCTCCTCCGCCTTCGGAGCGGCGCCGCGTCGGGATCGTCCTCCCGCGCGCGCTCCGCCGCCTCCTTCTGGGACATGACGTGTTCGCAGAAGGAGGCCACTGCTGCCCAGCACCTCTCGTCCCCCAGCATGGCGTTAACCAAGCCGGGGAGTGAGAGGTCCGGCCCGATCACCGCGGTGAGACTGCGGCGCGTCTCGGACCACGACGGGCACACCTCGAGGGTGTGCTGCGCCGTGTCCTCCGCCGCGCCACAGTCGCAGCAGGACGGCGTCTCCTCCCGTCCGATTCGGTGCAGGTACGATCCGAAGCAACCGTGTCCGGACAGCACCTGCACTAGACGGAAGGAGAGGAACCCGTGCGACCGCTCGAGCCAGTCTCGCAAGACCGGCCCGATCGCGTCGAGGGTTCGGCGGCCGAAGGCTGCGGTGGCGAGGTCCCCCGTCCAATGGACGACGATGGCGTCCCTCGCCTCTCGCCGGACAGCCTCCCGCTCTTCCGGGGCTGGGCGTTCTCCTCTCGCCCTCCGCCCCGCCGTCCATTCATACACTCTGGCGAGCACCCACGCCTCGAGTTCCCAAGGCGGGGTGCCGGCCAGAGCGCATGCTGCCGCGAATCCCACCGTGCGGTAGGCCCGCGCGACCCGCTGGGCTATGGCCCTTTGGGGTGCCCGCAACGCGGCGGCGTTCTCCCTCCTCCGGAGGGAGTCCTCCCAGATGGGAGCCCCGTAAAGGGCCATGCTCCTCAGGATGCCGGCGTAGAGTTGCCGGCATCGCGCGCTGGGCCCCCCCAAGTTGGGCAGCAGCCACGAGAGGGCGCCTGCGGTCTTCAGCAGGCGCGACGACAGCCCGCTAAAATGCGGGCCGAAGCGCCACCTGCTGTCGAGTACAAGGCCCAGATATTTCATCTGGGCCTTCACCTCGATTCTGACGCCCTCCACGAAAATGTGGGCGTCAGGTGGGGGGCGCTGCCGAGGTCCGTGGAAGAACACGGCCTCGGTCTTGTGCAGCGCCACCGTTAAACCTAGGCGGCGGATCCTCCCTGCGACCAAGGATCCGCCCGCCGAGGCCAAGTTGGCCGCCTCCCTGAAACTCCCCCCCCGGGCGGTGAGGAGAGTGTCATCCGCATAGCAAACGACACTCGTGCCTCGGAGGAGAGTTCCCCGCAAGAGCCAATCGTAGCCGACGTTCCAGAGGAGAGGTCCTAAGACTGACCCCTGTGGAACGCCGGCTTCAGCGGCGTACCGCCGGACTTGGCCAGTCCTGTCCACCAGGACGATCGCCCGATCCTCCAGGTAGCTGGCCAGCAGACGACGCATGTGACGAGGCACTCCGTGGAATCGGAGCGCCTCTAGGATGGTGGAGTGGGGAACGGAGTTGAAGGCGTTGGCTATGTCGAATGACACAGCCAACAAACCGTCCCCCGCCTCCATCGCCTCCTTCACCTGGCCCTTAAGGCAGGCCAGCGCGTCCACCGTGGAGCGCTCAGCACGAAAACCGTACTGAGCGTCCGACAAGTCCGGCCCGATACGCCGCAAATGGCTCTTTAGGCGGCCAGCGATTATCCCCTCGAACATTTTGCCGACCTCATCGAGCAGAACGATGGGTCGGTATGCCGAGGGGGAATCCGCCGGGCGGCCCTCCTTCCGAAGGAGGCACAACTGCCCCTCCTTCCACGGTTTCGGGAACCTCCCCGACGCAAGGCATGCGCTGAAGAGGTCCCGAAACCTCTCCTCCATTTGAGTGGCGGCGATCGCCACCACTCTGGCGGGGACACCGTCGGGGCCCGGAGCCGTCTTCTTGGCGCGGATACGGAGAATAGCCGCGCCAAGTTCCGACTCCGTGACAGGAGGGGGAGCCTCCTCTTCCTCCTCAGCTGGCGGAGCTGTCCCCCGCGGAGGGTCCATCACTGGTGGGGTGAAGTCGTCCCTGCGTGGAAACAGGCACTGTACCACCCCATCCAGAAATGAGGGCTCCAGGGTCTCGGCCACGGGGGGACCAAAGGGACGCAACTTGTTGCGCGCCGCCTTGTATGGTCTCCCGTAGGGGTCGTTGTCGAGACCCTCCAGCACCTCCGCTCTCGCCGAGTCTCTGGCGGCGGCGATGGCCCTATCGAGGACCATTTTAGCCTCTACGTACACCTCGTAGAGGTGGTCCTCGTCGGCGTGGTCTCGTCGACGCCGCCGCCGGCTCCGCGTGTAGGCCCTCCTTGCCTCCACGCACGCCGCTCGAAGCTCCGCCAGCTCCGCCGACCACCAGTACACGGCCCGTTTGGGTAGTGGTCGGCGAGACCGAGGCATGCTAGAGTTGCATACCTCGGTCAGAGACTCCCTGAGTTGCCCCGCCACGGTGTCCACATCCAGGCCAGCGGAAGGCGGCGAAAGCCAGTCCTGGATGAACGCCGCCTCCCCCGCTGCCTCCCTGTCCAGGCGAGTGAGAGCCCACCGTGGGAACGGTGATCGCCCCGAGAAGGGCCGCGTCTCTCCCGGGGCGCCGGTGGAGATGTCGAACCGCACGTAGCGGTGGTCCGACATAGTCTCCACCAGGTCCACCCGCCAGTTCAGCACGCGCGCGGCCAACGCAGGGGTGGCGAAAGTGACGTCCACTATCGAGCCACCCTGCCGCCGCACGCATGTCTGGACGCTTCCTCTGTTCAAGAGGGAGAGTCCAGAGGAGGCTGCCCACATTTCCACTGCTCGCCCGCGAGGATCGGTGGCCCGGTTGCCCCAGGTCACCGACTTGGCATTCAGGTCTCCCAGTACGGAGACCTGACGCGGCGCCGCCCTGCCGATCACGGCGGCCAGGACTCCGAGATAGTTCTCGAAGTCCTGAAGAGGGCGGTTTGGGGAGAAATAGACGCCCACAAGGGCTAAGTCTCCCCACGCGGCGGCCACGTATCCCGGTCCCTTCTCTAATAGCGAGAGGGGAGGGGAGTCTGTGGAAGACCGCGCCGCGAGTGCCACCAAGCCGTCCTCGTCACCCAGCCAGCTGCCGGGGATCGAGTAGGGCTCGGAGACCACCGCTACGTTCACCAACCACTCGGCCATGACCTGCACCACCAGGTCCTGGGCCGCTCTGCAGTGGTTGGTGTTCGCCTGGAGGATGCGGTAGTCGGAAACCATTATTCCGACATCGCACCCCCCTCCTCAGCTACCGCTGCTGGAGCTACAGCGGCGGCGACGACAGCGGCGGCGGTGGTGGCAACAGGGCGAACCTGCGCCGGCACTATGCCCTTCCTCGCGGGAGGCTTGCAGCTCCTGCCCGCCATCCTGTGGTCCGCGGGGCGGCCACTGGCGGCACACGCTGCGCAGCGTGGTGTGGTGGCGCGGCAAGTGGCGCTCCTGTGTCCCTCCTGCCCGCATAGGTAGCAACACTCCCCCCAGTCGGACTTGGAGGGACACGTGGCTCGGGTGTGGCCAAAGGCGAAGCACTTGAAGCAGCGCATAGGCTGGTCTTCAAGCGGCCGGACCACAGCCGAGCTGAGCCCCACAAGCAGCCGTCCCTTGGTCGCAGCAAGGGCAGCCCCAGCCGCGGCAACCGGGCACTCGACGCGGATGGTGCCCATGCCGCGGCGGCCGAGCCTGATGGCTCCGCACTTCACCGCGCCAGCGTCGCAGCCTCCAGCCGCCGCAACGGCCGCCACCACATCCTCTTTGGTGACCGAGTCCTCCAAATCGGCCACCTCCAAGGCTGCGGTCTTGACGGGCCTGACGACCGTTGCCGCATCCGCTATGACCTCTTGCAACTTTGTTGCGAAGAGGTCTGCGTTTGCACCGCGCTGCTCCCCCGAGAACTCGAAAATTCGAGCCCCGGTTGCGGTTCGGCGGCACGTGATGCCACCGATCCCCAGCCTGGTGGGATCCGCGTTGGTACGAGCCCGCCTTAGGACGGACTCGTACGTTTCACCCCGTTCCGCGGCCTCCGGGGTGATGGTCACCACGACGGCCGCGGTTTTGGGAGGAGCCAGCTTCCTCCCGCCGGCTGGAGCCTTTTTGGCTGCAGGAGCAGTCGCAGCGGGCTTGGGGGTCGACTTGCCTTTTCCCCTCCTGACCACTTCCGTCCACGACATGTTGGACGGGGTGGTGGAGGGAAGAAGGGCGTCTTCCCCCTGCGAGGCTGCTGGAGCGGCAGGCGACCCAGACGCTCCCTCCGCGCTTGTGGCAGGGGTTTGAGGAGCCGCGTTTGTCCTCTTGCCCCTGCCTTTGCCCTTGGAGGGCTTCGGGGCCTGGAGCTGCGCACCCGATGCCGGGCCTGCTACAGGCGCAGGTTCCGGCTCTCCCGGTGGAGGCGGGCTCTTATCCGCCGCTAGCGGCGGGCGGAGCCGCCTTTCCGGCAAGAGCCGGTCCTCGATGCCTGCAAGGCAGGCTCTGGTGAAGGCCCTCTCCTCCATAACAACCTTTCGAATAATGTCCTCAAGGTTGGAAGGGGAGGAGAAGGAGCCTCCTGCCACCGGCACAGGGGCAGGTTGGGCAGGCCGGGCCGTGGCTTCAGCCAGCTTCTGGTGAAGCTGGCTGACCTCCGCCTGCAGGCGATCCACCTTCGCCTGCAGTTGCCGCGTCTCGTCCGTGGCCGTGCGAGTCGCCAGCTCCTTGACAATGCCGAACATGCTGGCGGCCCGGCATTTGAGGGCCTTCTGGAAGGTCCCCTTCAAATTGGAGGACTTTGAGGCGACCTCCAGAACCTCCTCCTTGTCCTCGAGCGCCATGCGCTCCAATTCCGCCAGGGAGTGGTCAGCATACAGCACGTTTGATGCGCCGTAGCCAGCCCTCGACCTGGCGGCTTGCGCCTGGCGCTCCTTGGCGGCAACCCTCTCCTCCAGGTCTTCCTGGAGTTGTGCCCTCTTTGCCAGGCTCAACTGGCGCTCGGCGTCCACCAAGCCCACATCGTGGGCCAAGGCCGAAGAAGAAGTCGAAGCCTTTTTAGACTTCGGCTTCTTCTTCGCCCTACCTCCAACCGACTCCGAGGAGCCCGCAGACCCGGTCTTCAGAGCGGCCCTCTTCCGCTTAATGCGGTCGTTTTCGGCCGCCGACGTGTCCATAACGGAGTCGTCGGAGTCCGAAAACTCGCCTGGCCTGCTGAACATGCTGGCCGCAGACGGTGCTCGGCCAGCTTCCGACGCCGAAGCGTCGCCGGCGAGGCCCTGAGAAGGGCCGTTGGATTGGCCCTGAGAAGGGCCGTTGGATTGGCCCTGAGAAGGGCCGTTGGGTTGGCCCTGAGAAGGGCCGTTGGGTTGGCCCTGAGAAGGGCCTTTTGAGTCGCCCTGGGAGGAGCGACTCGCGATAAAACGCCCAGAGGCGGCACGACATGGTTTTGTCTTCATAATTCGCAGACGTCCGCGTTTGTGTCTGCGAATCACAGCGCACTTTAGCCGCCGGTCTGCCACTCCGTTACGGTGGTCAGACACGGCGTTGCCCGGGGGAAACTACGTGGAAGTATGCGCTGTGGGGGTTCCCCCAACCTAACCTAACCTTTTTTTTTTTTTTTTTTTTTGTTTGCGCTGGGAAAAAATGCGTTACGCATACCCTCCCATCGGGGGATGGGGGGCTATGTGGGACTCCCCGGGTCTGGGACCCGGTATACCCACTAAAATAACCCAGCGGCACTCCCGCTTCGTCTTAGTGGTGGGGGACTGGGAATCCGGCACAGCCTTTACGTCCAGTCCACCGCCGACGATTGCCCGCAACGCGAGCCCCTCACACCCCCCCCGTGGGGAGGGGGACGGGCCCGGGAGTGACCGACGAAGGTGGTGACGGGTGCAATGCGGGCGGAGGCGCCCCCGCGCCTGTCGCCCGCCCGTCGCCACCACGAGGAGGGGGAGGACGGCGCCCTCTCCGACCCCTTCTTCGTCTGCGGAGCGGCGCAGCGAGAGGATCGTCCTCCCGCGCGCGCTCCGCCTCCTCCTTTCGCGACATCACGTCCTCGCAAAAGGAGGCAACCGCTGTCCAGGCCCCCTCGCTCCCCAGCATGGCGTTTATCACGCCGGGAAGCGAGAGGTCCTGACCGATCACCGCGGTCAGACCGCGGCGCTGCTCGGACCAAGCCGGGCACACCTCGAGGGTGTGCTGCGCCGTGTCCTCCGCCGCGCCGCAGTCGTGGCACACCGGGGACTCCTCCCTCCCGATCCGGTGCAGGTGCGATCCGAAACAGCCATGGCCGGACAACACCTGCACCAGACGGAAGGAGAGGAAACCGTGGGACCGCTCGAGCCAGTCCCGCAGGACCGGACCGAGCGCGTCCAACGTCCGGCGGCCAAAGGCGGCGGCGGCGAGGTCCTCCGTCCAATGGAGGACGATGGCGTCCTTCGCCTCCCGCCGCACGGCCTCCCGCTCTTCCGCGACGGGGTGCTCCCCGAGCGCCTTCCGACGCGCCGTCCACTCGTACACTCTGGCTAGCACCCAAGCCTCCAACTCCCAAGGAGGGGTGCCGGCCAGAGCGCACGCCGCCGAAAAGCCCACCGAGCGGTAGGCCCTCGCCACCCGCTGTGCAATGGCTCTTTGGGGCCTGCGGATGGCGGTCGCATTCTCCCTCCTGTGGAGGGAGTCCGCCCAGATGGGAGCCCCGTACAGGGCCATGCTCCGCAGGATGCCGGCATAGAGGCGCCGGCATTTCGCCTTGGGCCCCCCCAGGTTCGGGAGGAGCCACGAGAGGGCGTCCGCGGCCTTCAGCAGGCGCGTCGACAGCCCGCTGAAATGCGGGCCGAAGCGCCACCTGTCGTCCAGCACCAGGCCCAGATACTTCATCTGGGCCTGGACCTCTATCCGGACGCCCCCTACGACGATGTGGGCATCGGGTGGGCAGCGCTGCCGAGGCCCGCGAAAGAACACGGCCTCGGTCTTGTTCAGCGCCACCCTCAATCCCAGGCGGCGGATCCTCTCCGCAACCAAGGATCCGCCAGCCGAGGCCAGACAGGCCGCGTCTGCAAAGTTCCTCCCCCGGGCGGTGAGGAGAGTGTCATCCGCGTAGCAGATGACACTCGTGCCCTGGAGGAGGCCTCCCCGCAGGAGCCAATCGAACCCGATGTTCCACAGGGGGGGCCCTAGTACCGACCCCTGCGGAACACCGGACTCTGCGCCGTACCGCCTCAACGTGGCCGTCTTGTCCACGAGGAGGACCTCTCGGTCCTCCAGGTAGCTGGCCAGGACGTCCCGCAGGTATTGGGGCACTCCGTGATACCGGAGCGCCTCCAATATCGTCGAGTGGGGGACGGAGTTGAAGGCGTTTGCAATGTCGAATGACACCGCCAGCACTCCGTCCCCCGCCTCCACCGCCTCCTTTACCTGGCTCTTGAGTAGGGCCAGCGCATCGATCGTCGAACGCCCTCGACGAAAACCGAATTGGGCGTCCGACAGGTCCGGCCCTACCCCCCGCAAATGGCTATCAAGCCGGGTGGCGATAATCCCCTCGAACAGTTTACCGACCTCATCGAGCAGAACGATGGGCCGGTATGACGAGGGGGAGTCCACCGGGCGTCCTTCCTTTCGGAGGAGGCACAGCTGCCCCTCCTTCCACAGTTTCGGGAACCTCCCAGCCGTAAAGCACGCGCTGAAGAGGTCCCGAAACCTCTCCTCCATTTGGGAGGCGGCGATCGCCACCACCCGTGCGGGGACGCCGTCCGGCCCGGGGGCCGTCTTCTTTGCGCGGAGGCTGAGCACCCCCGCGTAGAGCTCCGCCGCCGTCACCGGGGGAATCCCCTCCTCCGGTGGGGCCGCCTCTTGCGGGGGATCCATAGCTGGTGGGGCGAAGTCGGTCCTGCACGGAAACAGGGACCGGACCACCCCATCCAGCAACGCTGGCTCGAGGGTCTCCGTCAGTGGGGGACCATAGGGGCGAAGCTGGCTCCGCGCCGCCTTATATGGCCTCCCATAAGGGTCCCGGTCGAGACCCTCCAGCATCTCAGCCCTCGCCGAGTCTTGCGCAGCGCCCATTGCAGACTTGAGGACCAGCGTCGCCTCTCGATAGGAGGCGTATAGGCGGTCCTCTTCTGCCCGGACTCGGTTCTGGGTGCTGCGCCTTCGGCTCCGCGCGTAGGCCCTTCTGGCCGCCACGCAGTCGGCCCGGAGCCCCGCCAGCTCCCCCGTCCACCAATAGACGGCACGACGGGGAGGCGGACGGCGAGACCGCGGCATACTGTAGTCGCACACCTCGGTCAGGGACTCCCTGAGCCGGACCGCTGCGGCGTCCACGTCCGGGACCTCGACAGGGGGCGACAGCCAGTCCTGGAGGAAGGCCGCCTCCTCGGCTGCCTCCCGGTCCAGGCGGGTGAGTGTCCACCGCGGGAAGGGAGATTGCCCAGCGCGGGCCGTCCCCCCCCCCTGGGCGGAGATGTCGAACCGCACATATCGGTGGTCCGACAAGGTCTCCGCCATCTCTACCCGCCAGTTGACGACGCGGGCGGCTAGCGCGGGGGTGGCAAACGAGACGTCCACCACCGACCCGCCCTGTTGCCGCACACACGTGTGGACCGTCCCCCTGTTGAGGAGGGACACACCGCAAGAGGCCGCCCAAAACTGGACGGCGCGCCCCCGGACGTTGCATCCGGCGGCCGGGTTGCCCCAGGCCACCGACTTGGCGTTCAGGTCGCCCAACACCACGACCTGGCGCGGCGCCGCCCTCCCGACGACTGCGGTGAGGATCTCTAGGAAATCCTCAAAGTCCGAGAGAGGGCGGTTTGGGGAGAAATAGACCCCCACCAGGGCCATGTCTCCCCACGCGGCGGCCACGTATCCCGGTCCCCTCTCTAAGAGCGAGAGGGGAGGGGAGTCTGTGGAAGACCGCGTCACCATTGCCACCGAGCCGTCCCGGTCGCCCAGCCAACTGCCAGGGACCGAGTAGGGTTCGGCGACCACCGCCAAGTCCACCAACCACTCAGCCATGGTCTGCATCAGCAGATCCTGGGCTGCCCTGCAGTGGTTGGTGTTCGCCTGAAGGATGCGATGTTCGACCCTATCCATCACTCGGACATCGCACCCTCCTCCGCAGCCGCCGCAGGAACGACGGCGCCAGCGGCAGCGGCAGCAGGCCCGGTCGGCGCCTGCGCTTTTCCCCGCGTTGGGGGAGGATTACAATTCCTCCCCTTCATTACGTGGCCTGCCGGGCGGCCACTGGCGGCACACACCGCGCAGTGCGGCGTGGCGGCCTCGCACGAGACGGTTTTGTGGCCGTCCCTGCCACAGCGGTAGCACGCGTCCGACCTGTCCACTGCGGACGGACACTGGAGCCGTATGTGTCCGATGCCGAAGCACCGGAAACACCGCAGCGGCCGGTCCTCGAGAGCCCGGACCGCGGCCGAGCTGAACCCGACTGTGAGCCGTCCCTTGGCAAGGACGGCTTTGGCAGCGGCGACCGGGCACTCGAGGCGAATCGTGCCCATGCCACCACGGCCGGGCCTAATGTCCCGGCCTTGGACCGCCGCGGTGCCGCAGCCCCCTATCGCTGCGACCGCCGCCACCACCTCCTCCTTGGTGACGGAGTCGTCAAGGTCCGTCACCTCAATGGTCGCCGACTTGACTGGCCGGGCCACCTTTGCCGAGTCCGCTATGACCTCCTGCAGCTTGGCTGCGAAGAGGTCTGCGTGGGCACTCCCCTCGGCCCCGGGGAACTCAAAAATTCGAGCCCCGGCTTGGGTCCGCCGGCACGAAACGCTGCCGATCCCCAGCTGGGAAGGGTCGGCATTGGCACGCGCCCGCACCAAAACGGACGCGTACGTCTCACCTCGCTCCGCAGCCTCCGCGGTGAGCGTCACCACGACGGCCGCGGTTCTAGGGGGGACTAGCCTCTTCTTCCCCTTCCCCTTCGGCTTTCCCTTGCCGGTCGTCTGCGACTGGCTGGGAGCGGTGGCGGCGGGGACGGCAGGGACGGCCGACGCCGACTTCTTCCCCTTGCCCTTCCCCTTGCCCTTGCGGGCCACTTCCGTCCACTCGTTGGACGGGGTGGTGGACGGGAGAAGGGCATCCTCCGCTGTCGAGGTGGACGGCTCCGGCTCGGACCGCCTCTTATCCGCTGCGAGCGGTGGTCGGAGGCGTTTCTCCGGCAGGAGCCGGTCCTCTATCCCTGCGAAGCAGGACCTCGTGAAGGCCCTCTCCTCCATTACGACCTTGCGGATGATGTCCTCAAGGTTGGAAGAGGGGCCCTCTGCCGCAGGGCTTCGGTCTGGCAGGCTGCTTGTCTTGGCCTGCTGTGGCCGGGCCGTGGCTTCGGCCAGCCTCTGATGAAGCTGGCTGACCTCAGACTGCAGGCGATCTACTCTCGCCTGCAGTTGCCGCGTCTCGTCGCTGGTCGTCCGCTGCACCAGCTCAGCGACGACACCACGCATGCTCGCGGCCCTGCACTTCAGGGCCTTCTGCAGCGTGCCCTTCAGGTTGGAGGACTTAGAGGCGACCTCCATGATCTCCTCCTCGTCCTCTTCCGCCATTTTTTGCAGCTCGGCCAGGGAATAGTCGGCGTATACAACGCGGGACGCACCGTACCCAGACCTGGCCCGAGCGACGTGCGCACGTTGCTCCTTCGCAACAATCCGCTCCTCCAGCTCTTGCTGGAGCTGCGCTCGCCGGGCCAGGTCCAACTGGCGTTGGGCGTCCGCGAGCCCAACGACATGGGTGTCCGAAGCCACCGTCGGCTTTTTGGCCTTTGACGCCCTCTTCGGCTTCGACCCCGAGGCCGAGGAGCCTTCGGACCCGCCGCTCAGGTGGACCCGCTTCCGCGACCGAGAGTCGTCCAAGTCCGACACACTAATAAGTGAGTCGTTGTCGGACGACTCGTCGACCCCCACAAAGAAGCCAGCCGCAGACGGCGCGCGGCTGGATTCTGACGCCGAAGCGTCGGGGTGGCCCTGAGAAGGGCCGTTTGGTTGGCCCTGAGAAGGGCCGTTTGGTTGGCCCTGAGAAGGGCCGTTTGGTTGGCCCTGAGAAGGGCCTTTGGATTTTAAAAAACGCCCGAAGGCGTCGCGCGGTGGTGGTGGCATAGCCTCCGCAGTTTCGCACTCACACGGCAATAAAATAGTGTACGATCGCACAGCGCACTTTGGCCAACCCAGTCTGCCACTCCGTTACGGTGGTCAGAGCTGGGCTGTTTCCAGGGGACACGACGAGGACGTAAGCGCTGTGGGGGGGTCCCCCAACCTAACCTAACCTAACCTAACCTAACCTAACCTGAGCGAACTTAATAGGGAATGGCCTTTTTGTCACATATTACCTGAAACTCATCACTAACAGCATCGCTGTATATCTTTTATTTTAACGACAGGACCATATTTCCTTAATGAATATTCTCCTACGTGCATCACGCTCCGTAGGTCCGAAATTACTTCAGTTTGATGTCGGGGCTTTGGATAGTCTGTACACAACTACTGTTCCTTGTGAGATGTTGTACTGGGTAACTGAAATGGAAATGAAAGAAACTTAAATTATTAATACACGAACAGAATCCCTCGACAAACCTTCGCAAATTTTAACAAAAAAATTTTCTCGGCCATAATAAAATACCACTACCCAATCGCTTGCAGTACATTGCTAATGTGGGGTGTCTAATTTTTTTTTTTTGACAGTGTGTAATTGTCAATTAACTTCTCCAGCTCTGGACGGAGCGGGAGGGCGTATCAGACTTTTACTGACCCCACCCATGTTTCTTCAGTTGCCTGTGCCAGGGGTCATGGTATCTCTTTCGAACAACCCACGACCCTGGCTGGCATCGACTCCAGCAGACCCCGTCAGTTAGAGCTGACCATGCCATACAATCTTAGTACTTTACACCCTGCAACACAGCATCGTGATAACCCAACTTATTACAGATGACAGTACATAAGATATATTTCCAGCTAGTTAACAGCTTTACAATTTTGTAGTATTTTAATCTACTAGTTTAATATTGTAAATCCAGAGGCGCTGGTGTAGCGTATAGTGTAAGAAAATAAAAAATACTCAAAACTTAATACTGCACTAAGGTTTACAATGTTCTCCTTATATAAATGGTATAATATTAGTAGTACTATTAAAAATGTGTTGCTATAAGTAATTAATTATTTGCTAAATAGGAGTTTGAAAGTTGTAATGGAGATAAAGACACACATTTGTTTATTGTAAATATAGGGTTTGTTAGAATAAATGAAATATAAAAGTACGTGTCCATGATGATAAGTCATTTATGCTGAAAAAAATGTCGAAACAAAAATACTTTGGCAAGAATTTAGACATATTTAAATATATGCCCTGGCAGCACTGGCAGCTGGCAAGTAATAACAACTAGTATCTATGGTCATGAATAAAAATTATTTAAAAAAAAAAGCAAGTAATAACAGGGTTACCAGAATGGGTATTTTTTTCGCAATTTTGGGCAAAAATTTGGCTCCTGGAGAAATGAAATATTTGGAGAAATATTTGGAAAGAGGAAAAAAATCATGGAGAATTTTGGGTATTTTTAATATTATAGTTATTCGATGCTAATCGATGAGAGTAATCGACATATTTTATCAAGCCATATTTTCCAGTATAAGATGACTTCTTATTGTACGACAACCCTATACAATGTGAGCTCAGCTAAAACCGGAAATGTATAGCTTGATATTATTTCGTCGTGTGTACCTCTAGAGACACCAAAGAAAAAAAACGATGTGCATCATGGTAAGCTATTTTAGTAAGTAGAAGCTTGAAGTTCAAACCATTTTTATAGATTACTGGAAATAATTTGCTTGATGGTTAATTAATAAAATCTACTTACTACATTACTGATGTCCATTTAGTTTCAATCAAAGAGCGTGCAATGCTCTTTTATAATTATGTCGATGTTGTGTTCAGTTAGGTTAGTCTACTTTATTTTTGTCATTAAAAATTGTTTCCTAATGGTTACAATTGCCCTTTTAAGCGCTTAGGTACGTCGGATTAATCCGCAAATATTTTCGTGTCCATTTCGCCAGGGTCGTATATTAACGACCAAATACCAGAGCTCGTTTACTGTGGGTTTTTTTATTAATTTAACTGTTTTTTTTTCAAATCACTGTGCCGGGCGCTGGGGGCACGACAACTGTTAAGAAGTCGGGCGGTTTTTTTTCTACTACAAAGTTTTTGCCTTTGGGTAAAACTAAAAAAAAATGTATCATTTTGGAGAAAAAATATTTCAAATTTGGGGAAAAATAAAAAAACACATCTGGCAGCCCTGAGTAATAAACAAAAATGGTTGCTGAATGCTGTTGTTTCGATGTCGTTCTCCTGTAATGTGTAATCGCTCTTCGGTGTCCGCTACTAAGTTAAATCTATGTGTGTTGTGTGAGGTGCAGAGAATATTCTGGGCGTGGTTCGTTGTGTTACCCAAATGAAAGTTTTATCTATCTATTTTCACAAATTCAGGACGTGTGCCATATAATCAGTGAGATTTTTTAAACGATCTTATTGCAATGATTTAAATAAAGTTATAAGTGGAAAAAGAAAAAAAGACAATAATAATGTTCTTCAGAGTATGGCTGAAATATACTACAATAAATCTTACAAAAAGAAATGAAAGTGTCAATATTGTTTTATTTCCCATTTATTTAGATTAATGTAATTCAAATAATATCTAAATATTCTTGTAACAGAGTTATCTGCTACAAGAATATTTAGATAAAAACAACATTAGGGATGGATATAGATCGCGCGAATAAAATACTGCCGACACGGATGTCGGATGTAGTTTAGTATTTTCATCGCAGAGGGCGCTTTTTATTCTGTTGTCATCCAAATCTCGCGAGATGGCCCTCTATTTCAGTTTATACAAAGTACTCTTTGGAGCTGACATCTCTTTGAAGAACGTGTGGAACACGACGCGCTGTTGTCTATTAACTGCTCTCAAATTACAATTTTTATTTGTTTCATACTTCTCTGACATAGGCCCCGATTCTGTTGTTCACAAACTAAACTAAATTTAAGTTCAGTGCACCTTTTTCTTTCTATTTCATTAAGAAAAGTACAGGAGATAAATATTAGTTTAGTCCTGACGCTTCCAACAATGATACCTCATTTGTAAAATTATGACAAGTAGTTTAGAAGTTATCAGGGAACAGATGAACATACATACCAGTCAAAATCATAACCCTCGTTTTCGCTTCGACGTAGTCGGGTAATAAATCAGAATTGTACCTTTTTCTGGTGTGTTGCGATGCAGCCCGGCCACAGTCGATTTCGTAATTTATGTTAATGTTCTTTTACTGTTCTCGCAGTACTATGTTCTATGTTATGGGTTTGGTTTCCGCACTCAGTCCTTTAGTTGGACCATTGTGCGTGTCTCGCGCGCAGTACTAATGAATAGCTTAAATGTACCATTAGTGTCTTACTTGTTAAAAAAGCACTTATTGAGGCCATAGTGGCCATTCGTGTACATATATTTTCAGGTAGTATGCTCAGAATGTTCTAAAATATAACCCAAATAAATGTTCCTTTTGCGTTCTTCTTTTTTTTTTTAATTATTATTATACCAAGAGAAACGCTTACTTAAATAAAAAATGATTTCAAATAAGAATTTGCACTAAGCGCCTGTAGAACTAAAATAGCACATCTGCTTATTTGTACAAAGTTGCTAACGCATATCTTTAAGAGCAATAAGAAAAACACAATTGGTGCCGTTTCTCTTGTATACCGAACTAAATTAACTAAACTATCACTAAAATTCCTTACTTTTGCACTGCATTAAAATACTTATCTCTAAATTTAAAAATAATTTTGACACAACCAAATCGAATTTGACAATCGCGACTCCACGTGGTAAGTTGGTACTTTTTTTTTTTTGTTTGGCTTCGCACGGTTTGGCGCCATCTCCACGGGCGGGAAAATCGCTGCGATAGTCATGCGGTGCCATCAAATTATCGTCGCGATGATATCGCCATGTGGAGATTGATTTAAAGAGTTTCTATTGACTTACGACGATAATATCGCCACGATTCTCTCGCTCGCGGAGACGGCCCCTTTGTGCATTCAGCCAAAATGTAGGTACTTATTTGCCCTCATCATCATCATCTGCCTAGCCTTTTCCAAACTATGTTGGGGTCGGCTTCCAGTCTAACCGGATGCAGCTGAATACTAGTGTTTTACATAGAGCGACTGCCTATCTGACCTCCAAAACCTAGTTACTGGGTAATACGATACCCCATGGTAAGACTGGTTGTCAGACTTTCGGGCTTCTGACTACCCGTAACGACTGTCAAAGATCCACGAATGACAGCCGGGACCAACGGCTTAACGTGCTTTCCGAGACACGGAGGGGTCTCGGTATGTAAAGATGGTCACCCATCCACAGACCAACCGCGGCAAGCGTAGCTTAACCTGATCGATCGACCTGTATGGCTGTTATTATTTAGCCACGCGCCCCTCCCCATGGTTTTTTTGAGCCTCTTTTTTATGGAATTTTTCAATTTTTTATGGAAAATATGAAAAATTATTACCAACGAATTGAGTTTTAAGGGTTTACTTTACGGGCTTTTAAAGGGGGTCGAAATTTTAATTATTTTTGCGATAGGACACACCATTTTCGAAATAAATAAGCAATAGAAAATAAAAAAACAGTACTGTTTTTGCATCTGAATCTGAAGTCGAGGTGTTGGTGTAAATTTTATTCATGCCAACTAATTTTAATCCACACCTTTTTAGTCCCGATTAAAAATACTCAGAAAATCTAAATTTTAGATGAAAAACGTCAAATTCAGAATAGCAAAATTACTATTTTCACTAAACTATTAGCTCAGTGCAATTTTGGTGCTGTCAAACTAAAATTTAGTTAAGTTGTGTCACTTTAGTTAATTTTAGAATGGGAAATCGTCGTTTGACAGGAATAAACTAATTTTTGGTGATTTTTTGTCTAGTTTAGACGCATTATTTTGTGACAAGAGAATCGGCACATAAATTGTGTAATGAAAACAACATTTTGTTTGTATAACGATTGTGTGCCTCTGATGTATTATTATTATAAACTAGCAGTGCCCCGCGGTTTCACTCGCGTTAATTTGAGGAAAAAACCTACTATACTACTAAAATATATTCCTTTACTTTCAGATTATTACTTAGTACGCACGACTGCACATCAAGCTATACATAACCAGACTCCAGATTCTGATTGTACGATAAACCTATGCGAGGTCAGCTAAAACTGGAAATACAGCTTGATGTGTAGCCGCGTGTACATTACCTACTTTAGGAAGCTATTTTAAGTACTTTACGCTATGATCAAATTAGACTGCAACTTTAGTAAACCTCGCACAGCTACCATATATATGTAGTAAACCTCGCACCTAGACCCTAAGATACGCGACCATAAGATACGCGACCATAAGATCAGGGGCCCAAGTCTGCTATTTTTATAAATTCGTCATTCCAACACAATCCCATTGATATTTGGTAAAAGTTCGTAATCTGCTAAATTCATTATAGTCGATCATTGGTCGGTCAAGGCTCTCGTAATAGAATTGTGTTATAATGACATTTGTCGTATTGCCATTAATAAAAAACCCGTTAGTAGAAATGATTTTCGAAAAACTACTACTTTCGAACATTTATTCATGCCAGATTTCATTTATATATATTTGTACATATTATAATATAATATTATCCTTGGTCCTTTCCTTGTCCTTGTACCTTGGACCTTTCTAAATCAGGTGGCCCAGATCTCATACCCCCGGTATTTATAGTAGAGTGTGCAGATAGTTTGGTTGCCCCATTGTGTATCCTATTCAATCGATCTATTGCTGAGGGTATAGTTCCTAAAATCTGGAAATCAGCATTCATCACCCCTGTTCACAAGAAAGGAAATAAAACTGATGTTATGAACTATCGCCCGATATCTAAATTATGTCTATTTTCAAAGATCCTTGAGCGTATAGTGTATAACGATGTATATGCGGCTATGGAAAGTAACTTCGTGGAGGAACAACATGGTTTTCTCAAAAAGCGATCCACTACGTCAAACTTGGTGTTATCCCACGAGTTTATATCGGGTGGTATGGAACAACGCGCGCAGGTAGATGTCATTTATACTGACTATAGCAAGTGCTTCGACCGTATTGACCATCGTCTGCTGCTGGAGAAGTTGCTCAAAGCTGGTATACGCGGCGATCTCTACAGATGGTTTTCGTCTTATATTGAGAATCGTAGTCAGGCTGTGGTTCTCCAAGGTTACACGTCGGGTTGGACCTCAGTCCCCTCGGGTGTACCACAGGGTTCAGTTTTGGGGACCTTGCTTTTCACTATGTTTATATCTGATGTTGTAAACTGCTTCAAGCACTCTTATGTGCTGTTATACGCTGATGACATGAAGATTCATAAGATTATACGTGATATCTCTGATGCCAACCAGTTGCAAGCTGATCTTGATAGGTTTGAGGAATATTGCAAACATAATTTGCTACAATTGAATGTCTCTAAATGTTTTCAAATGACCTTCTCGCGCCAGAAGTCTATAGTAAAATCAATCTATAGTGTCAATCGACTAACTTTGAGCAAGGTTGACAGCATTAGGGATTTAGGTGTTATACAGGATAGTAAATTACTATTTGATCAACACATTGACAGTATCGTGGGCAAGGCCTCGAAAGCACTAGGATTTGTTATCAGAGCCTCGGCCTGCTTCCGTTCTCTGAAGCCGATCAAGGTTTTGTATTGTTCGTTCGTGCGCAGTCACTTGGAATATGTATCGCAAGTCTGGAACCCTCAATATGGGATCTACAATTCTCGCATTGAGGGCATCCAGAAGAAGTTTCTGAGATATCTTGATTACAAAGCACACCAAATATCCATAGATTACAGTCACCGTTGCAAGAGGTACCATTTTCTGCCATTGGATCGTAGGCGACTAATTAATGATGTGTGTTTTTTGATTAAATTAGCGAATGGCTCGATTGACTGCCTGAACTATTAGCAAAGTTGGCTTTTCGCACTAACAATATCGGATTACGTAAAAGTCCGCTTCTAGGTGTGCCTTCCGCTAGTACTAATTATAGGCGTAATGCTTTTCTTATAAGAAGCGCTCGAAGCTTCAATGACGTATCTTCTGAACATGATGTAGACTTATTTTGCACTAAGATAAGCACAATGAGGACGCTCTTAGCCAATTCATTTTTTTTGTGAATGATGCGCCGCCTAGTGGTTCTTAAACTCATATGTAGCAACTTAAATAAATAAAACTAACCTAACTACATATTTACTTATGTATACAATATACTTTAATTGCTTGACTTTAGGTAATCGATATGTTATATATCTGTGGAGGCTTGTTATTAGCAACTTGATAATATGTTGTTGTTACCTACTATTTGTAATTAGTCTGTAAGCCTTCTTAAAACTAATAACATAAAAATAAAATAAAATAAATTATTAGTCTTTTAAGTTTAACAATCTGAAGTAGTAAGAAGTTTAGCAGATTACCGCCTAAGTCAGTCATTCATTTGTCATTATGTACGAGATTACCATTTTATGCCATTTCTTTCAATGGAGTGCCAGTGGTTGACCATTGGAAAGTCATAATGACGCCATTATATTAGTAGATTACCAAACTTGTCAAAATCAACAATTATGAAATCAATGATAGACCATTCTGACACTATTGTAATAGCAGACTTGAGGCCCAGACCGATGAAATGCCCAAGTGAAGCCTTAAAACAATAGAGAAATTGTAAAGAGACAGTCATTCATTGCTAGCCGCACGCGCCGCTGCTATGGGCCTACCACACGCTGGACGAGATGGCATGGGAAGTAGCGAGGAAAGGAGGCAGACACGTAGTGTGGCAACATCACTCGTCATCAGGGGGTGTCGACTTTATACGTCGAAACAAGGACATACCTTCAAGGGCTATTTCAAGTGTGGCTAGAGTTAAAAAAAAATTGGGACCTAATACTCGAGACTAAAAAATTATGTTTTAAGAGGTTTTAGGTCCTTAATCATACCACTAATGTCACTATTGACATCAATGAAGTCACGTTGACGTTCCGAACTTCCGAATATGATCAAACAAGATGGCCGAGTTGTTTGTTATATAGACTCTGTTTCTGTATTTATTTCGAGAAAGTGACTCTTAAAACGTGAATAAGTCGTCGGTAGTAAACGCGGAAAGTCGACGACGATGTTATAAGTATGAATGTTCACCAGCTGAGAACTCACTGACTATATTATTTCGCTTTCCGAAACTCGGAAAAACGAACACATTACGGTATGTATTTCTAGTATACTATATGACTAATTACCTATTGAATATTATAGGATTTGTACCAGGGCTTCGAACAAGTGATACCTAAGACTAGATGGTGATGTTACAACAACATAGCTACTGAACTACAGCTAAAAAGGCTTCCACAGCTTGCTTATTCCGCACCCAATTATTCTAAACCTAATTATTCTAGTCTGTGCTCAAGTATTGCTCAGGTGATTGAAGATCAAAATGTGTTTGAGAAACATTTTGTTAAAGGATATAGAATATTATGGTCAGTGGGTCGTCTTAGTACCATTCCTTACTTTGTACACACCAATGGATTTGGAAACACTTCTATGACAAATATATATAGTTCAACAGTTTTTTATTATTTAGATTGATTCTGGTTCACAATCAACCATCCTAGTCAGTTTGTTATTTTGATATACTTAATTATAATTTTGTTTCAGCTGTGAATTATGGACAAAGTACTGCTTTCCTGATAAAGAATACTGGTCATCAGAATTCCAGCATAAACTTCATACAGAACATAAAATGCTCTGCAATAGACATTTTCCAAAGATATAATTTAACGATTACCCTAAAACTTCAAAGAAGCTTCACAGATTTGCAGTTCCAGATGACATCAAAGAGGTATTTATGTTATTTATTTAGTAATAACAAATACAATCTTTTCAAATGTCACATATAAAGTTCATAGTAGTAGTTAGTAGTTTCATATTAAATTGTTGCATTATGGAAAACAATAGATGTTAGTTCAGAGCTATAAGGGAATAATAATATAATAATATTGTAAATGTAAAAGTTCATGAAGATGTGTGAAAGCTTTTTACTTAAGCTTAAACGGCTTAACAAATTTGGATGAAATTTGTCACAAAGATAGACCATAACCCAGATTAAAATATAGGTTTCTCTTTATCTCAGGAAAATAAACAGTTCCCGAGCCATACACAATAAGTTTTCTGTGTTAGATATGATAGCCGCATGCAAAGTCTATAGAAAACCAAAGTTTATAGAATGTTTAAGGGATTTTTAAACTGTATGTTAGATTTTACAGCTATAGTTGTAGTAGTAGTATTATGTTTACGATTATTATTACTACTAAAACAATTTTTTTACTTAAATTTCAGACTGAACCTCAACCAGGTCCTTCATATTGTCAGGTGCAAGTTTTAAAAGATTTAACCAACTGCTATTCTGAACCAAAACCAGTACCAACCTTTAAAAAACCAATACTTGAACCTCTACCTGGAACTTCGCATGTGTTGCATGCTTCATTTGAAGAAAATAAAGTGCTGGGTGAAATTAACACTTATTCTCAGACACCAAACAAATGTAAGGCAAACTAAAACTAATAAAGAAAATTATTATAATTCCTGTTTTTTTTGCTAATGTTTAGTAAAGCAAAGTAGGAAATGAACGAAGTTACATTTTTCTTTTTGGTTGTGCAATAGAAATGAAAAGTTATTTCAAATTAGCCTAAGCATAAGTTTCGTAGGTCATCAATGCTAATTTGAGATAATTAAATATGCATTTCTATTGCACAACTAAAAAGAAAAATTTAGTTTTGATTATGCAGTAATTTCCTTTAGAATATTTCAAATTTCCCGCCCTGCTCGCGTCCTTTAGTTGTTTTGGGGTACCACTAGATGGCGCGCAGCAAAACTGTCTACAGTTTTTTTGTACGAAGTCGCTATTCTTCTCCTAAGCATGTGGGAGTGCTTTACTCTCGATAGGATTTCACAATATAAAATCGCTCTTATCTCCCAAGCTAGACACTAAATCAATAAAAAAGGGGTGTTTTGAAAACTAGATATATTAAATAATAAAGTCAGCGTATTTTTACCGACTTCACAAAAAGGAGGAGGTACTATGCTGCCCTCGTAACAGCAAATGCAGTAATCGACATTTTTACGATTTTCCGTTTTTGTCAAAAATGACATGGGGAGACTTCAAGCATGGGGACACTTTGTATTTTTATGTACCTTCTTCGTAACAAAACATATGAGTTTTATATCAGTTAAAGATTAAAATTCAAATTTTATAGGCTCACTTATTGTTTTTCGCATGTTTTATGAAGTATCTTGTGTATTTGCTTATGGTTGTCACCATCTCAGGTAGCTGAGCTGATGATGGAAGGTACAACTACTTAACAGTAAGAAGTTACTCGAACAGACAAGGACAGTTTTAGTAAATTGTTTTGATGTTTGATAGGGCATTTGCCACATTTGGTCTCATGATCATCAAGTCATGACCTGATGCTGCAGTCAGGATAGTCTGCAGAGTACCTAACTCCTCGACAACTAACAGCAGATATATCGTGTTTAGGCTCATTGAACAGGGCTCGATGTGTGGATAAACGTACTGTTAATGAGAAACACCGAAGTACATAGAGACTTGATGCTGAAGCCAGGAGCATCAGAAAAAGTACAAACCTTGAAATTACAGCACCGTAGTCGTGTTTGGACTCATTTTAAACAGGACAAAATTTTAAGTTCAATACAATGTTGACATAAGTATGGCCTGATGCTGCTAGGATTATCAGCGGGATCCTGGAGAAATCGAAGGAACTCTTCAAATATTATAGGCACACCTATAGCGATTCGGGTATTATTTATAGTAACTCGTGCATTTGCTTTCGGAAAGCAAAATTTAGTGAAGTAAAACTGATGATGAAGACCACAGATGGCCACCGGGACTACTCAATAATAAGTATTTCACAGGTTGCGATTCGATTACTTTAATATGGTTGCTAAGCAATTTATGCTCGTCACAATGCGAATGGTGAAATGGAGCTGATGGTGGAGTACCAGGAGAACTCCTCAACAATTAACGTCCCTGTATCGGGAAAAGTAATATTTTGTAAAAGGCGATGAGCTTGATGCATTATAAACAGTCCCACTAAAAAGCGAGAAATAAAAACTTTTTAATAAAAAATAAAACCGACTTCCATAAAAAAACACTACAAAGTGAAAAATAACTTTAATTTCGGAAGTCGGTGGTAATAAACTAAAATACAGATCCAAAGACACCGACTTCCGAAATTAAAGTTATTTTTCACTTTGTAGTGTTTTTTTATGGTTTTTTTTTTGTTAAAAAGTTTTTTTTCATTTATGTTTTTAGTATATATAACAAAAAAATGTACTTAGTTAAAAAAATATTAGTACTGCTGTCCGTTGGTCTGTGCACTTATTTTTCTGCACGTTTTAGAAAAATATACGCGATTAATTGTGACATTACCTATCCCGCAGTGGGCCCGCGTGGTGGATTACGGCCCACTCCCTCTCACACAGAGGAAGCCTGTGTCCCAGCAGTTGGAACAGGAATAGGCTGATTCTGCTTATGCATCAATCAACCTTACCCTGTCGCAGTCCACTGCTGGACACACCGGGCCTCTCCAGGCTGCGCTCGGCACCCTGTCCTGCGCCTTCCGCATCGAGCGTGTCCAGCCACCTTCAATCGGCGGTCCATCTAGCTGAGGGCGTCCCACATGATACTTGCCGACACGCAGTCTCCACTCCAGGACTCGTCTGCTTCACCGGCCATCGGACCTTCGACAGACATGGCCAGCCCACTGCCACTACAGTTTGCTTACTCTGCAAGCTATGTCGGTAACTCCGGTTCTGTTACGAATAATTTAATTCCTGATTTTATCGTTCAAAGCGCCTCCGAGCATAGCTCGCTCCATAGCGCGCTGAGCGACAAGGTCTTGTCGCTCAGCGCGTTTTCGTGGAGCAGCCCGACGGGCGGTCTCCTCGTTCATACTAGTAATGTCTCCAAGAGAATACGTAAGCTTAGGTACCGATGTGTTTAGAAACCTTCGGCACGCAGCGGACTCTAAAGTGATGCGAACTACCACCTGGCGCTCTGTCAGCCCGACCTCACCTGCTGCATCTCCCCATGGGGCGGAGCAGTCAAAACGCACCTCCTGGAACTGGAGAGAGCTCAAAGACATCCTAAAAGTCAGCCTATTTAAACCTCGACTGTTTTCTACGACAGATGTGTACCAACCAGCTGGCGTATTAACGGTTAGAAAATTAAACGTTCTCGCTTTCTACTTAGATAACATGCCTCCTTGAACTGCATTAGTTTTAATTCTGCCGATACTTCTTCTTTTTCTAAGGGCCACGTCTGTATAATATTGAAAACAAGCTGCTTACAATTATTTATCCACTAACAAAAATGTAATGCAGGCGTAAGGTCTCAAAATGGCTCCTAATACTTGGGTACCTACATACTTGGGTACGGAGAAACTGTTATACAGTTACAGAGAATTGCTACACACACACACACACACCCTTACACACATCACAAAACCACTACACTCAATATACAACAACAAATTCACAAACTTACCAAAACACAAAACCCCACTTTATATATTCTTATTTGTTACTAGCGACCCGCCCCGGCTTCGCACGGGTGCAATGCAATTTAATAAATTTAATTATATAAGTAATAACTTTAATTTAATGTTTTTTTTTTAACTCGCCGCCTGCCCCTGCCGCAGATACCGCAGCAACCGCTATGTCCCTGCATTTTAAATCTGTAATTATCTTCGAAAATCTATACATCTATACATTGTATATAATAAAATTGTAGAAAAGTGGTGTCTGTACAATGGAAATATATAAAAAAAAAGTAGCAGGGGTTGTTATTATATCGATGCCGAACCCGAAATTGTAATTAATTTTTTTTTTGTCTGTTTGTCTGTTTGTCGGTTTGTCTGTTTGTCTGTGTGTTTGTGCACGCTAATCTTCGGAACTACTGGACGGATTTTAATGATTTTTTTTGTTGTTGTATAGGTATTATGTCTGGGTAACATGATGCAGAACCGCAACAGACCAGCTATAGTACAAAAGATACAAATTTGGTACAATAGCAAAAATTGTTTTACGTGATGAGCATTTTCTGCTGAGAGAATAAATTTGAAGATCTGGAACACCTGATGTGGAACTCCAAGAGCCGAGCTACACTATAACATATATAGGATTGGCGTTTTAAATCGAAGATCTGGAACACCTGTTGTGAAACTCCAAGAGCCCAGCTACACCATAACATATAGGAATGACGTCTTAGCAAAAGCTGTTCGGTCTGATGGGCATTTCCTGTTGACTTATAAAAATCGAAGATCAGAAACATCTGATGTGGAAATCAAAGCTATCGAGTACCTCCACGCGGTGAAGGCGGTAACAGTTTAGGACTGATTTTCGATGACGATGGTATATCATTGAAAATTTGACTCTATGGCCAAAACTCCCATTAATTTTTTTATTTTATCGAATAAATATGCCTTCGGGCTTATGTTATTTGAGTGTTTAATTTTCTTTGCCATTTATCTTCGTGACACGGTAGCCTATCTGGTAACACAGGGGAGCAGTTACTTAGATTTTAATTGATCAGGTATCTTCACAATAAAACTATAACCATGGTTAGAAAAAGGTCAAATCTTTCCCGATTCCAAAGGAGCTAAAAGAATGAGGATTATAAGATCCCAAGAATCTACCGAAGAGCGTCAGGAGAGACTCGATGCTGTTTGAGAACATCAGGTTGCAACTCGCTCCGTGGAAACCTCTTCGGATCGCGAAACACGCCTGCGTTCTCAGCGTATCTACGCATCGACTTCTAGCTCTCTAGAGACAAGTGGGGAACGTGAAGCGCGACTGTCCGCTGATCGTGAGCGACATGCATTGTCTCGCGAATCGGAAACGTTTACCGATACAGAATCACGCTTGAGTTCTCAGCGTATTCGCACATCTACTAACAGGTCTTTTGAAACGAGTGATGAACGTGATGCGCGACTAACTGGTGATCGAGATTATCATACATTGTCCCGAACACGCACACAACAAAATATTCATAATCAGTTAGAAAGTGATAGAGAAAGAATTGCTGGAGTACGGCATGAAGAGACAGAAGAAGAGCGCAACGTACGTTTGAATTCTGATCGACTTCGACATTCTCTGAACAGAATGTCGATATCATCTGAAATAACGCTGATGCGAAATTTAACTCCGCCAAAACTGTGCAAAGGAACCCGTCTTATTGTCAACGCTTTACAACGTAATATAATTGTTGCTACAATCCTCACTGGGTGTGGTGCCGGTGAGACTGTGTTCATACCGCGCATACCACTCATCGCCAACAATTTCCCCTTTCAATTTAAGCGCACACAGTTCCCTGTGACTACATGCTTTGCTATGACAATTATAGACGTGTCACAAGGGCAGACGCTTAAAGCCGCTGGTGTTCACCTGACAACCGTGAGTTTTTCTCATGGCCAACTTTATGTTGCTTTTTCAAGGGTCAGCAATGCTTCCGGTCTTTATATATAAGCTCCTGAAGGAAAAACCCCAAATATAGTTTATAAAGAATTTTTTTAAAAGTTATTTGCAATATTATTGTTAATTCAGTGTACCCTTGGGATCCGCTGCGGAATTACGGGAAAGAAAGTTTTTTTCTCTCGCGCTCGCGCATTCAACGCGAACAGACGTAGCGTATCGTGCACAAAATATTATTGACAATTTATTATAAGAAGTTGAACGAAACTGGATCTTGTCGCGAACGTTTTAGGGCGGAGTTTGGGCTGTGGCTGGTGTGATCACGCACCTTACGACCAGCTACGCGTGACTGAGATATAGTATATGCAATATTGTCAGAAGCAATTATGTTGCGCTCACCAACCGCTACAACTTTTCGATCGGAACCTGAACTCTCCCGAGCAGAAGACTTAGATGCCGCTTCGTCGAGGAAAAGGAAAGCTCACCCTGATATGGAAGAAATAATTCAACTCCGCACTGACATTCAGGTAATGTTTAAAAATCTCAAAGAAGATCAAGACTCCAAATTTCTTCATTTAAACAAAATGATAAGTGAGCTTAAGGAGCAAAATAAAGAAAACATTATTTCCAATGAAGGTCTAAAAAAAACTTTGGAAGAGAATACGGGTTTGTACAAGGATCTAAAACAAAAATATGACATCTTACTGTTAGAAAATAACGCTGCTCTCAACAAAATTGGATACCTTGAAGACCAAGTAGACGCACTACAACGAAAACAGCTAGAAACTATGATAGAAATTAAAAATGTTCCTGTTACCGACAAGGAAAATCTGATTGAGGTGGTGAACCAGCTTCATAGCTCCTTAAACGTACCGTTTACCCCAGATCTAGTTCGCCAAGTATACAGGAAAAAATCTGGTCAAAATAAAACAATTCTTGTTGAATACCAAACTGTAAAAATGCGTGCTAATACCCTTAAAGCTATTAAATCGTACAACTTGAATAACAAACAAGATAAATATAGCACCAAATCACTCAAAATACCTGGAGATATTCAGCCAGTCTACATTTCAGAAGCACTAACCCCAACTGCAAGAAAACTCCTCTACGAATCCAGAGAGTTAAAAAAGAAGTACGACTTCAAGTTTTGCTGGGTTTCTAACGGAAGGGTATTCTTGAAAAAATCGGAAGATAGGCCAGCAATATTGATTAAGTCTACTGAACAAATCCAAGGTATAATTAACAATATTACTTTGGAACTTTGACTAATACTTAACAAGTTGCCTTCATATTTGATTCTGTATTGTTTTTTATCTAATCTTTTAATTACTGTAGCAACATTTTACTCTTTAAAGGTCTTAATTTTTTCCATTATAAAAACATCTGTAAAAGCGTGCCTACAAGCACGTAATAAACACAATATTTACTCACTACACACTAATCTCACACAAAATCTATTTACACACATGACACTGTATTTACATGGTGATTTGGAGTATCCGCTTTGTGCCGCCGACATGATCTTCTTTATAATCAACTACTACAAACAATATGGCTGATTTATCAGATATTTCGGAAGACATTGAGAAAACTATAAACGTCGGCAATGCGCACAGCGTAGATATTCCTGAAAACTGCAAAAAAATTTTTGGTGAATCTAATAACTACAAAATACTGACTCAAAATATAAGGAGCTTGAAACATAATTTCGATGATTTTCAGGTCTTACTAAATCGTCTGGATATAGAATTTGATTTCATTATTTTAACAGAATGTTGGCTATCTAAACTTGAGGCTCTACCTAAGATTAACTCATATAAAACATTCGCAACCGCTGAAACAATTAATCAAAACGGTGGGATAGTTATCTACTATAAAGAGCATCTGGAAACGAAAATCTTTGAACCTATAAGTAATGGGGATGAAATGAACTGCCTAGTTTCTACTATTAAAAATGAGCTTGCAATAATATCGATCTATAGGTCGCCAGCATTCAAAATCATTGATAATTTTCTAAACGTTTTAGACCATATTTTAAATAATTTAAAAAATTATAGGAATATAATTTTAATAGGCGACATTAATATTAATATTTTAGATAATAATAATCCTAACTCTTCAAGATACCTGGATTTATTAGCCTCACATGGATTACTACCATCACACACTCTCCCGACTAGAAGGGAAAATTGTCTGGATCACTGCTTTCTTAGAACCTCTGCTCTGTGTTATACTGTCGTCTGTGAGTCGACAGTCACGGATCACTCATCGGTTATGATTTCTCTATCAAAAAAATCCAGGAATCACGCTAGCAAACCTAAAACTTATAAAAAACTAGATTATCAGGCAGTAATCGAAGACTTAAAACTAATTGACTGGCAGTCTATCCTAACAACCGATGACTGCAATAAAATGACAAATGTGTTTCTGACAGCTATAACAGACACAATGAAGAAGCATACAACTTTATATAATCTATCTCGAAGAAAACGTGCCATAAAACCTTGGATTACACCTAGTTTATGCCGTTGCATTAGAAATAGAGATCAACTCCATAAAAAGCTTCGTAGGGACCCAGAAAATGTTATTCTTAGGATAACCTATAGAAGGTACCGCAACACATGCAATAATTTATTAAAAAAACTTAAAAACAACTATTTAAGGTCTGAAATCAATAAACACAAAAATAATCTAAAGAAACAGTGGTCTTTAATTAAAGATGTTTGTAACTATGCGGATCTAAGTAATGATAGTGAAAAACTGCTAAAAATCAAACCTGATCCACAGAGTTCAATTAATTAACCATGTAAACAAATACTTTGCAAATGTGGGATACCATTTAGCTAATGAAATCCAGAGAAGGAGCCAGGGGTTACCTAAGACTCCCTTCATTGGTCGCTCCAATGTCAACTCTCTTGTCCTTCTACCAACGGATACTGATGAAGTAAAAAGCATCATACTGAATTTAAAACAGTCTAACGCTACTGGTTGCGACGGAGTTCCTATCTCAATATTAAAACTAGGCGTTGATGCTTTGGTTTGGCCCATAACAATGATATGTAATCAGTGCATGGCAGCGGGCGTTTTTCCTGAAGTCCTCAAGAAGGCTTTGATAGTTCCTATACACAAGACGGGGGATAGAGACTGTGTATCTAACTACAGGCCAATATCACTACTGCCCTCCTTATCAAAAGTACTTGAGAAGGTTATTAACAAAAGATTAACTTGTTACCTTGAATCTCAGAATCTTCTCTCAAACAATCAATTCGGTTTTAGGAAAAACAGGTCAACGAACGATGCCATAAAAAATCTTACTTCTACCATTGTTGATAACCTGGATATAGGAAAGAAAACCATAGGACTATTCCTGGATCTGGCAAAGGCATTTGACACGGTCTCTATTCCCAGGCTTCTTGCAAAACTAGAACATAAAGGAGTTCGTGGAACAGCTTTAAAACTACTTGCAGATTATATGTCTAATAGAATGCAATGTGTTCGAATAAACGGCTTTATGAGTGAGCTGGAGTATGTGACCTTTGGTGTGCCACAAGGAAGTGTTATGGGACCCACGCTTTTCCTTATATACGTAGATGACCTGTGTGATTTGCAGCTGAGACAGGGACGGATCATAGCCTATGCAGACGATACAGCGCTTTTGTTTAGTGGGGAAACGTGGAAAGAGGCTAACGAACTGGCTAATGAAGGGTTCATATTCGTTTCGAGGTGGCTACAGTCAAATCTTCTTACACTGAATACACTTAAAACGAAATACATACCTTTTACTTTGAGAAAGAGCAGTCAGCTAGCTCCTGGCACTATTCACATCAAAGCTCACACATGTAGTATACCGAGGAACTGCTCTTGCCAGGAACTTTCTAAAACTTCCTCATTAAGATACCTCGGATTGATCATTGACCAACACTTAAACTGGCAAGAACATGTCTCAACGCTAACCTCCCGAGTCAGGAAACTTATATATGTATTTAAAAATATACGTTCCTTCTGTCCGTCAAATTTAATAATGTTAGTGTATCTTTCGTTGTGCCAGTCTATTATAACTTACTCTATTACTGCATGGGGGGGTGCTTCCAAGACCGTTCTTATTCGTTTAGAACGAGCACAACGTGCTGTTCTTAAGGTAATGAGTCATAAGAGATTTGGATACCCCACTTACTTGTTATACTCGGAATTATCAGTCCTTACAGTAAGGCAACTGTTCGTCAGAGAAATAATATTAACTCAACACAATAATACACCAGACTTTACGGCTAGAAGAAGGCAAGATATTGTTTACTCCGTACCTTACTGTAAAACTTCATTTGCAAACAGATTTTTTAAATTCCTAGGACCATTCATGTATAATAAAATATCAAAGAAAATCCAAATCCGTAATCTTAATAGTCATACTTGTAAGACTGAAATTTCTAAGTTTCTTAACTCACAGAATTATGATGATACCGAAAAGATACTAAAAATTACAGGATAATAAATTAAATCACCAAAATGCATGATACATACTTATATACCTACATTACACTTTTCACGTCACTTCACACCACCTTACACTGTCTACAGTTTTAAACAAGATGAACAGTATAATTATGACCTTTACTTTAATTCAATCTAAACACTTTACATCTGGTTTTAATGATAAACTTACTTATAATAAATATTACAACCAAACACTATGTAAAAAAAAAAAAAAAAACTTAGCATCTAAATATTTTGCATATAGTATGTCAACTTTAACATCTACCTACAAGTTACAAGAATCAAGTTCACTATTTTATGTTTACCTTCCCTAATTTTGCATTTGCCTTACTTTGTTTGTTTGTATAAGATAAAATCCTTTTGTTTGTTATTGAAATAATAATTGTCGCAAGTCTGCTACTATAAGTACATTTGCAGAGAACGAGGAAAACTGTTCCATCGTAATACAGTTTAAACTAGTACGGGGAACAGGGTGAATCTGTTCGAGTTAGCAACCAAAATTTAGTACCTACCAATACAAACCAAACAAAAATGTTACCTACCTTTACCGCTTATTTGTTACTTTGATGAATTGTGCAAGGTTGTTATAATGATTTGCGTAAATAAACGGTTTTTTTTTTTTTTTTTTTTTTTTTGTATAGGTATTAAGTCTGGGCCACAACAGACCAGCTAAAGTATAAGAGATATAAAAATGGTGCCATAGCAAAAATTATTCCACGTAAAGGGCATTTTCTGCTGTGAGAATAAATTTGAAGATCTGGAACACCTGTTGTGGAACTCCAAAGCCCAGCGACACTATAACATGGGTATATAGGAAGGAATGAGGTCTTAGCAAAAGTTGTTTAGTCTGATGGGCATTTCCTGTTGACTTACAAAAATGAAAGATCTGGAACGTCTCGAATCATCTCGCGCATCCCGTTGTTTTCCCGTCCCCGGGCTCTTAGAATTCGACATCAGACGTTTCAGATCTTCGATTTTGAAGACCCCGTTGTCGCTGGCATAAGCAACAGGTCCGCGTACGAAGTCGCGGGCAGAAGTTAGTACTAATTTAAATAACATACTGTAAAGGGCCATATTGATCAACGTATTTAAGGTACTAAATTGGATAAGGATTAATGCTGTATTGCTTAAAATCGCTTCGTAAATAAGCCATCATTTCTCATAAAAAGTAAAGGAAAAAAATGGTTATTGTGGGTTATCCCTAAGAGATAGACATATACCATCGTGGATTTTTTTGTAGACCTTTTCAAGGTGTACAATATTGTAGTACATTATTTTGATGTATCTCATAGGGTTCAGCCAGCGTTTGCAATGTAAGCACAAAAAAAAGGGTTTAATTACGACATCACATTAGAAACCTCTTAAATTATCCGTGTTTCTCTACTATATTATACATGTATTATACATATAAACCTTCCTCTTGAATCACTTTATCTATTTAAAAAACCGCATCAAAATCCGTTGCGTAGTTTTAAAGATTTAAGCGTACATAGAGATATAGGGACAAAGAAAGCGACTTTGTTACCGACTTCACAAAAAGGAGAAGATTATGTTCGGATGATTGTGTTTTTTTTTTGTATGTTTGTTCGTCGAATACTCCGCCAATTGTCGATGGATTTTCAATTTTTTTTTTTTATTGAAAAAGTATGCTCCCGAGGTGGTCTCATTGTCACCAAATCGGAATCTGATGAGGGAATCCCATGGAAATCGAGGGAAACCCTCAAATTTTGTAGTTACACCTATAGCGATTTGGGTATTTTTTATAGTAACTCGTGCATTTGCTCTCAGAAAACACCTTTTGGTGAAGCGGAACTGATGATGAAGACCACAGATGGCCATCGGAACTACTCAATCCTTCCTACTAATCCTACTATCCTACTTCCTACTAATATTATAAATGCGAAAGTTTGTGAGGATGGATGGATGTTTGTTACTCTTTCACGCAAAAACTACTGAACGGATTTTGATAAAACTTTATAGTAATGTTTATACATCAGAATAACACATAGGATACTTTTATCCCGATATTCCCACGGAAGCAAAACTTACGCGGGTGAAACCGCGGGGCGCAGCTAGTAATAAATATTTCACGGTTTGCGATTCGATTAGGTACTTTAATGTGGTTTCTAAGCACAATGCGTATCGTGAAGTGGAGCTGATACTGACTTGTCAATCAGCTCCAGTTCTCCTGGTTCTTACAAGGAGAACTCCTCAACAATGAACGTCCCTGCATCGGGAAAAGCAATATTTTGTAAAAGGTGATGAGCAGTTGACATTAGGCTATTGTAACTTAGATAAGTTACAAACTGGCCCACTAAAAAGTGAAAAATAAAAAACTTTTTTACATAAAAAAACTACCGACTTCCTAAAAACACTACAAAGTGAAAAATAAGTTTAATTTCGGAAGTCGTTGTCAATAAAAGAAAATGCGGAACCAACGACATCGACTTCCGAAATTAAAGTTATTTTTCACTTTGTAGTGTTTTTTGGAAGTCGGTAGTTTATTTTGTAAAAAAGTTTTTTTATACTATCTAGTGATTTGTAAGCGCTGGGTTGTACTGTTGCTTATATCCCTGACAGAGCGCTCCATAATATATTCGATATGAGGAGTCCAGGGCCTCAAGTCTGCTATTACAATAGTGTCAGACTGGTCTATCATTGATTTCATAATTGTTGATTTTGACAAGTTTGGTAATCTACTAATATAATGGCGTCATTATGACTTTCCAAAGGTCAACCACTGGCACTCCATTGAAAGAAATGGCATAAAATGGTAATCTCGTACATAAATGACAAATGAATAAATGTAATGTTTATTGCTATTTACGAACTTCTTACTACTTCAGATTGCAAACACTAATACGTAATATGTAAAAATATATATTAAATGAAATCGAGCATGAAAAGTAGTAGTTTTTCTCAAACCATTGACTGACCAATGATCAACCATTATGAATTTAGCAGATTACGAACTTTTAGCAAAATGATAATGGGATCGTGTTGGAATGACGAATTTATAAAAATAGCAGACTTGGGCCCCTGGAGACCCGTAGCACAGGTTTGACTTAGTATGGGTTCCCATATTCAAACTTTTGTGAAATATAAACTGTGTACATCTTGAAACTAGTGGGAGAAAATAAATCAATTTTATTTCGTACAACGCGGACTGCTAGCAGGAGCCGCGGCCGTGTGGCTGGACGAGGCAACGGGCATCTGTCATTAAACTAAACACGTGCTGCCTCAGAAGCTTAGGGGTAATTTAATGAGGACAGCTGTCAGAGGGTTCATTTCATATCAATACCGGTAGAATGACTTCAAGTTCTCATGAAAAGTTAATACCTAAGGAATACACAGCTCCGAGAGCTCAGCCGCGGGCAGAGCGGGCGGGTCAGCAGGTCAGTGTCGGACCTAACACGCTGATTGTGGGTGTGACGTGCACGCTACATAGTATTACGTGATGTGGGCAGCAAGCTTATCTCGGAGCGCACTAGGTATTGCGATAACGAGTCGCAGATAAACGCAATCTGAGTACTGCTAAGAGCTCTGCGCAGATGGGGCGCGAGGTGGCAACGACTACTGAAACTCATGTGGTAGGTACTTATAATGTGTTTATTGTTGCTAGTCGGTACGGGCGCGGCGTGCCGTGCAGCGTCTACTGCTTGCTGGCGGCCTCGTGCAGCTTCTTCTGCACCTGCTCGGCATGCTTCACGAACTCGTCGTACGCGGCCTTGATCTGAGGAGCCAGCTTCTGGTTGGTGGCCTCCATGTTGGTGGCGACTTCCTTGGCGAGTTTCTGGGTCTCCTGCGAAACCGGACAAGTAACATATTAGTATCAGCTCGACAGTCTCCGGGGGTTCTAGTTCTGCTAACACGAACCAACCCACAACATCTGAAATACTACTAGTATTGCAATGAAGTGTGTAGGTACCTGCACGGTGGTCTGCACGGCGGCCTGCAGCTTGTCGCGCAGCGCGCCGGCCTGCTGCTCCACGTCGGGGTGCGCCTTGCGCAGCTCCTCCGCGGTCTTCTCCAGGTTGGTGCGAGTCTGCTCCAGCGCGGCCTTGGCCTTGGTGTTGGCGTCGCCCATCTGTAACAACCCCATCATTTACGGCTAGCTCAAACTCAAAGCATTCATTTCAAATAAAATAATTCAATAACCCCCAACAAAAACAAAGGGGTGTTATAAGTTTGACGTGTGTATCTGTGTATGTGTTTGTGCCATCGTAGCTCCCAAACGGCTGAACCGATTTTCATTATATTTTTTTTTAACTTTAAAGGTGACTTAATCGAGAGTGTTCTTTGCTATGATTCAAGAAAATCTTTTCAGCCGTTTGAAGATTATCAGCTCTTTTCTAGTTGATGAATTGATGTGAGCATCTTCCACACAGTGTTTTTCAGTGGTAAAATACGTACCTACAGCTGCGCAGATTTCTGCGAGTCACGTGTCGATCGTAGCGTGTCTACTACCAGTATAATATTATAAAGTTTAAAAAGTAAGAAATAAAAGTTAAATTAAAAATTTTAAAAACCCTCGTCACAAACAAAAACCTCTAAAAACTAAAAAATAATATATATTGGCGCTTGTAGGAAATATTTTGATCCAAGCGTCCTCGCGTCGGGGGGCGGCTAATGAAAACGCCAAACAGATGAGCCATCAATAATGAATGTATGCTATTGTAGAACACACGGCTGCTGCTGTTACCTTCCAATTTTCCGTCCGCCGACGCGAGGATGCGTGGTCAAAATATTTCCTATAACTTATATTAGGTAGTCGGTCAGCTGGAAAGTCGAAGCCAGTTGGTTGTTGAAAAAAGAACGGACAAGTAACTCAATGGACACTAATCTAAATCCAGTCAAACATAATCCAGGTTACGTAATAGTGTTGAAGCTATGATAAGTGAGAACAATGAAGGTGCCCAGTCTGTACTGAAGGCGCCCGCTCGCGAGCACGCCGCGCGGACCGCCGAATACCGTTCAGCTCAACCATGTGAAGGAAACCGAATGGTCCACTTTTAGCACAGGGCGCACATACATATATGTAGGTTGGTACTGACCGCGCTCTGCAGGCTGTTGGAGAGAGCAGACAGCTGTTGCAGCACGGAGTCGGAGCTCTCCTTGAGCGCCTTGTTGACCTCCTGCGTGTTCTTGGAGTTGACGAGCGAGTTCCACTGCTCGCTGAACGTCTTCTGGAACTCGGCGGCGTGCTTCTCGATGTCCTGCAGCGGCGAGGCGGCGGGCGCGTCGCGGCGCACCATGGCGGCCTGGCTCTGTGGGCAGATCGGGCGGTGAGCGAGGACGAGGGACACGGGGTGCTCGGACGTCGCCGGCGCGGTACTCACCAGGGCGATGCAAGCGACTAACACGAACAACTTGGCGGCCATTGTGACGAGAGGTTCAACTGTCGGAGAGGAGCTCGGGATACAAGTGTGCCTGCCTGTAACACAACAGCGAGTGTGCCGAGGGATGGCAGGCCGGCCGTTATATAGCGCGGCGCAGATAGCGGCCGGCGATAACGAGGGGCGGGCGCCGCAGGGTAACTTTCCTGGCGGCTCCCCCGGCGCTCGCCGCGGCCCTGCCCCCGTGCCCTGCTGTTTACAAACAGCAGCCATCCGGGTGCGCGCGGTGACCGTGTCAGCGATAGACGATAGCGCTGCACTAGTAACCTGTGCACTATCGCCAGTGTGCACACAATCTTCCACGACTCACGTGGTCACGTGCTTCCTAGGGCTCGTATCAGTACCTACCGAACACCCGTCACTCTACATTTTAACCGAATCAAAAGAGAGGAGGGTTTCAATCCGACGGAAGCTTGTCGGAGGCTTCTAGTTCATGTACTTTTAAATGTTTCGTATCTAGTAACATTTTGCAGATTCAGCAACCGTTCTCCTAAGACCGATTCGCCATTGGACTGTTCGTCGACAGGATGATTCATTTATATTTCCGCTTCCCCAGCAGGGTCTTTCACCTATGGACATTTCGCCGTCAGAACCTTTCATATGCGTCACTTTCGACGACAGCCCTTTCCAGCTACAAAATGTTCCACCGACACGACGATACACCTATAACTCTTTTAACTACAGAACTATCCATCTACGACGGAGACGGAGCCTTTCTCGATCTACTCTACTCTTTCTAAAATATCCAACACTAAAATATTTTTTCAATTCGAACCAGCAGTGCGATTCTGTAACCATCACATCGTGAAAATTTAGGTGAAGTGAGCGTGGAGTGAGCTGTCAGTGTCATCCTGATGCTATGGATTGATACTCTTAACAGCTCACTCTAAGCTCACTTCACCTAACTTTTCACGGTGAGATTTTTACAGAATCGATCGGCAGTAGTTGTTGAGATTAGCGCGTTCAACCAAACAAACTTTTCGGCTTGATATGCATTTTAAAGTACCTAATAAAAGAGCTGTTATTTTGACATTACAAACAGACATTTTATTACACACAGATTTATACGTATGTACCTATGCATTGGAAGGATATATTATCTATTGTTGTATTTTTTGATTCCCGTCGTCACGCGGCTAGCGCGGCCGCGAGGGGCCGGGCGCCTGGCCGGCGGGGCCTGGGCGTGCTATCAATAGACCATTATCATTGTAAGGATATAATATCTATTGTAGTATTTTTTGATTCCCGTCGTCACGCGGCTGGCGCGGCCGCCAGGGCCTCGGGCGCCTGGCCTGCGGGGCCTGGGGCCCTGGGGCCCTGGGCGTGCCATCAATAGGTGATTATCTCGGTACTTGTGTGTTCGGTGACAAAGTTCAGCGCGTATCAGTACTCATCAGTCATCACCTTTAATGTTTCTCATTATTTAATTCATTGTATGCAAAAACATTATGCCTTTCGAATATTAATTATCATTTGACTTGTTTCAATATGCATTACTGTACATTATTGTCTGCTCGTTAGATACCTACACTAAGCCACGTTTTATATTATACTAGTTGCGCCCCGCGGTTTCGTCCGCGTAAGTTTTGATTCCGTGGGAATATCGGGATAAAAATTAACAGCTATGTACTTATCAAGTTTCATCGCACACGGTTCATTAGTTTTTGCGTGAAGAAGTAACAAACATATCATATACATACTAACACAATCTTTCACAATTAGCGTAGGATTTGATTAATGGAGGCACAGTAATAAAACGTTTCACAGCTAATATATATGAGCCTGTGATGTCCCACTGCAGGACAAAGGCCTACCTACTCTCTTCCCACTTGTCTCTGTCCAAAGCTGCTCAGGACCAGTTCATGTTGAAGGAGTCCGTCTGGTTCTGCCACGATGTCGCTTGCCATTAAGAGCGTTTATGACGTACGGCATTTCATACAAAATTTCAAGCCCTTGTTTTTCGAAATGAATGAACCGATTTTAATAAAACTTCATACGCATAAGCAGAATACAACTTAGTCTAAAAAACATTTTCGAAAAATAGTGTTACAGCCAAATTAAATCGATTTTAAATTTTGCATAGAAACAGAGATAACCAATAATCTTTATTAAAATAAGACATTTCGAAAATGTTCTTTAGTAACTTGTTGGACCTTTGTATCATGCTTATACGTAAGTATGAAGTTTCAGTAAAGTTTGGCCCGTTGTTCGTGTGACACGCGGCACGCGGCAGAGGTGTCCAGCCCAGTTTCATTTTAGCGCGGCAGCTTTCCAAGTGACATCAGTTATCTTTGTGACGGAGAATATTTCATTTAAGTACGTGATGGACTTAGAGCATTAAACCAACGATGGAGCAAACAAAATGGAAAATATAACTAAATAAAATATAACCTTTCCGCAGTCGGGTAAAAAAGAAAGAAAATAAGAATGACATGTAAAGACCTATAAAGAATCATTGCAAGGCTTCTCTGTAAACTACATTTGATGAGCTATTCGTTTGAAGCAAAATAGATTGATTTTCCGGAGATCCCACGCGAGACGGGCTGTTTGTCCCCGGCACTTATTGCAAATGATACTTTAACCAGGAACTGAAGCCTCTTAAATGATGATGATGGTGAAAACCCGTCGGTATCATTGGAACAGGTACACTACCTACGCGGACCGTGTGCGAGCTGTCGGGCTGCGGGCCCGGTGCTGATGGTGGCTACGATGACGTTGTCGCGAAGTTCTTTGCCAATAGCCATTACACAGGCTTGGAGGGTTCAATTTCTTAACATCATTACGGGGATTCCAACTTTTAACTTTAGTACGAGTGGCGGCAGACCAGATGGATTTAAAGAGTTTAAAAATTCTTGAGGGTAGTGTACAGACTGTCCTCAATGTTGCACACTGTGTCGATGGACTTCTTGTAGCATTTAATGACTCCTGGTACTTTTTGTAGTATAATATCATTAACTTCATTAAACCGAATCATTTCGTGGTGACACCATTGCTCTGGAACAAAGCCAATTGTAGTTCCTTGTATATTTTAGATAGGTATATTTTCGATTTCGGATTAAACAACATTATTAAGATGTTCTAAGCCGTGAACAATTTGACCTAATGACCTAATCCATTATCTAATATCAGTTGGTCGAACGGTTCGCGTATTGCATTTTTATACACGTGATAACTTCTTTAGTTAACCTATACTAATAATAAAACTGAAGAGCTTATTTGTTTGAATGCGCTAATCTATACTAATAATAAAACTGAAGAGCTTATTTGTTTGAATGCGCTAATCTATACTAATAATAAAACTGAAGAGCTTGTTTGTTTGAATGCGCTAATCTATACTAATAATAAAACTGAAGAGCTTATTTGTTTGAATGCGCTAATCTATACTAATAATAAAACTGAAGAGCTTGTTTGTTTGAATGCGCTAATCTCTGGAACTACCAGTCGGATTTGAAAATCATTTGATAGCCTAATTGTTGAGAAAGGCTATAAGCTATTTAATATCACGCTACGACCCTTAGGAATCGAGCAAAAGCAATGTCAGAAAGGTCGCTGAGCGAAAATGAAGTAAGTAATAGCGCAGGCAGGCGATGCGATGCAACGGGGTGGGTCGGGTCGGGGGAATAAGAAATTTCACGACGATGAAGTCGCGGGCAGAAGCTAGTAGAGAATACCAGGGACATTTATCACGACGAGCGACTCAACAGCCGGCTCACGTGATCGCGTGGCGACACTTACTGATTCGATGTGGTGACCACTGTCTATGTATAGTGTTAAGTACCTGGTACTTGTGACAGGCCTACTCTGTCCTCACGTACCTATTAACTGTGTCATTTACAAGTTTTGTAAATGTTTATTATTTGTAAAAAAACGTAGGTACTGAACTGTGCAGTTTCTTGCCGGCTCTTCCACATAGAAAACGACCAATCGGAACTGCGCACCTAGCTGAGGACGTTTCATAGGTGTTAGGGGCCCATGTAGGTTTATCTATGTATGTATATAAATAAAAGAGAGAAGTCCTGACTGACTGACTGACTGACTCATCAACGCCCAGCCCAAACCCTTGGACCTAGGAAGCTGAAATTTTGCACAGAGGTTCTTTTTATAATGTAGACAAGGGATAAGGAAAGATTTTTTGAAATTCAACCCCTAAGGGAATTAAGTAGGGGATGAAAGTTTGTGTGGAAAATCTTATTCCTTGAGTTAATAAACTTGAAACTTGGCACGAATGCTTATCTAAGTAAATTATGAAGTTTGGCATTTTTTGTTTTTCCAAAATACCCCATAGAGGGGTATTGGGGGGTGTCAAAAGTTGTATGGAAGAATTTAACGCGCAGTTCAATTAACTCGAAATTCAGTATTTATGCTTAAGACCAAAAATAAGGAATAACATGTATCAGGGTATTGCGAAAATCTACCTCTGACGAGGTGCTTTAGGTCAAGTTATGAACACATCCCAAACGTTTTTTCAAAATTCCACTTCTGTGGGAGGTAAAAAGTGGGGAAACACTTTATAAGAAAAATCTTATTCATTTGGTTAGTAAACTTGAAACTTGGAAGGAATACTTCCATAAGTAATTAATAAAGTTGATCATTTATGTTTTTCAAAACTACCCCTCAAATTAAAGGTGTTAAAGTTTATGTCGAAAATTTTAATGCCCGGTCCGAATAACTCGATACTCAGTATTAATACTTTTGACAGAAAAGAACCAATAATAAGTAATGGGTCTTTCGAAATTAGACCCCTGACGGGGTTCAAAGTGGTAATTCGATTTTTAAGGACGGTATTATAGTGCGTAGCTTGATTAACTCCAAAAAAATGGTATAAATAAATTCAAGTTTACAACGTGGCATAAATACATATCTAAGTAAACTGCAGTTTTCCATTTTATGTTTTTCTAAACTACTCTAAAAGGAGATTGGGGGTGTCAAAGTTCGTATGTAAGAATTTTAACGCGCGGTTCAATAATATAAACTGTAACAGGGTTTTTCGAAAATCTAACCATAACGTGGTGAACAGGGGTAGTCAATTTCACAGAGAAGTATTTTATTGCGTGGCTTGATTAACTGGAAAATTGATAAAAATAATCTTTGAGTAAGACTTATGGAAACATCCCAAACGTGTTTTCAAAATTTTGCCCCTATGGGGATAAAAACTGTGAAGGTGAAAAGGTGGGAACCAGTTAATATGTAAAATCTTATTCCTTTGGTTAAGATACTTGAAAATTATAAAAATTTGTTTTCAAAAAAACCACAAAGCTAATAGATAAGAGAAAAATTAACCCACTGTCGGATTAATTCGAAACTCGGTACTAATACTTACTAAAAAAAGTAAGTACTTATGTGTTTTAGGGTTTTTCAAAAATCGTCTCCTACCGGGGTGGAAAAGGGTAGGTAATAAAGTGTAAGGGGTAGAAACTCCAACTTCCATTAACTTTAAAATGGGTATAAATAATCTTTAAGTCACAAAAATGGAAACGTACCAAATGTTTTTTTAATAAAAAGCCCTGTTGTGATGAAAAGGGAGGACAATTTAGGTAGGTAGTTTAACTAAAAAAATGTCCTGAATACTTATTTCTATTCATAATAAGTAAGTATTAAGATCGTAAACATTAATTTTCGAAATAACTACCTTTCAAGGGGAGGTGAAGAGGGTGTTTTTATTTGAGAAAAGTACGAAACCCACGCGGACAAAATTGCGGGCAAAAGCTAGTGTGAAATAAAATATTTTGATTTTGTTACTTTTATTTGACGTCTAGAGGAAATTCGATACAAGTTTGCGCCAACTACAGATCGGGCCGGAGAAGCATGTAAATCAATAATCCACAAAGGCTGTCAAGCAACAGTGGTCCGATTCAAGTCCAGCTCCCACCTCACCAGCAGAGCGCGACGCCTGCTCGTCGCCTGCGCCCGGCAGCGAGGCGGCCCAGACTGTCCGCTTAGGAACTCAGCCTACCTATTAGTATCGGTTTATGCGTGAAAATCACAGAATGCTGAAAGACATAATAATGTCTTTCAGAGTTTCGGCAGTTTCGGGGTTCTGAGTACCTACTGGTAATGATTGACGTTACTTTCGTAAATAATATGACAAATGAATGAGCGATCTACGTCTGCGCAGATATTGGGTTGGCGGTCGAACGTTGACCCTCCGTCAAGAACAAGCACTCCGGAGAGATAAGCAAACCGCTGACCTTCAAGGCTGTCCAGAGATAATAAGAAAGGAGTTTTTATACGTTTGTGTGCTGTCTTATATTTCTAGGGGTCTCATGTTTCAATTGGCTTCATAAATATTGGCACATTCTTCATATTTCTCTTTGTACGACATTTTTAATGTGACATCACATTCACAGCAGGAGGTCAGTACTAGACGAGCACGGGCACGGAACAACGCCGCTCCTTACGTCCCCCGAAGCAATAATTGATGTTTTTGGCGCGGAAATAGTTTTTTTGTTTATTACGTGGAAACTACAAGGCTTAGACATTTGAAAATTTTGCTGCCTCTGGCAGCTATTATGCCATAATTTTTAAGCTATAATACATAATCATATCTTCTTTCGTTTGGAAGATATGACATGACCAGCTGGGGTGACGTCACTCCAGCTTACACACACGTTTTTTGATCGTGGTTTCACCACTTTTTAAGTATTATCGTTCAGTTCTTGCCTTCCTTGTGCAGCTATTATGCCTTATTTTTCTGACTATAATACAAAACCCTAACCTCACTGGTTAGCCTGTACTGTATGAGGAAGCTGGGGTGACGTCACTCCAGCTAACACACACTAAACGACTCATATCAACGAAGTTCTTGTGGCAGCTAAATTAAGACTGGGAACTTTGATTGCAGCTATTATGCCTTAAATATATGTGTAGGTAGAATTATTCTACCACTATGAGGAGGCTGGAGTTATGCACACGGTCAAGTGGCTGTTGTTTCGTTGGCGACCGAGAGACATCTCGCGGGTGGCGGCGCGCGGCGCGGGCGCGTGACCGTCGTCACGTGCACGTTGCGCCCTATCTAATGAGCTAGTCGTCTAACGATGTAAACACTAATCAATGGTGAGTAACGTGTAAACACGTCCTCGCCCCCGAGGCCGCACGCGGGCGCGGCGTGCGCGGCGTGCGCGAGTCAGTGCGAGCTCACTTATTCCCGACTTTGAAAAATACTAGAAACAGGACTACAAGTTTAAGAACTCAATACGAAGACAAGTTATGCATAGGTGGATATAAAACTGCAATCAATCAATCAGTTTGTTTGTGAAACACAGGCGTTTAAATAGGTGTTTACATAAATAACGCTATGCGTGCGCTATGTTTTGTCTTAAGACATACTTACTTACGAATTATTGAAAAAAAAAACAGAATGTACAAAAATATTGTAACACCTAATTGTATTAATTATTAGCTACATTCTATGATACGTCTATCTGTCTCACCTGGCCGCGTGCGCCGCGCTCAGTACTCCAGCACTCACCTGTCTGCCGCTCTCGGCGCACGTTAAGCTACCAAATAGCCATTGTCCTCTTTATATGCTGCTTAATAATAGGTACATTCAAGCGACACAGTGTATGTACGTTGTACGCATAGGGTTGACGTGATAGAAGATCATGTTACTCATTCAATTATTGAATTTCTTCTCAGTGAGAACTTCATCTAATATTTGCCGTGTCCTGAAAAGGTGTCAGTAATTTCTTTCTTTAGTTTGCAACAGCTTGTATAATACGAATCTTACATCACCATTTGCAACGTGCTGCTAGATTCTCAGTATTTTTCTTTTCCCTTGCACTCATGATTCACCATGAGTGCAAGGGAAAAGAAAAACCGAGAATCTAGCAGCTATGGTGAACCATGAGTGCGCTTGCTTTTATTGTATAATTATCCCGCGCTTCCGATCATTACCCTGCAGTAACACGCATCTCTAAGTAGACACTAGTGGAGGTGAGCTGTTGGCAACCCTGGCCACTTGGCCAGTGGACAGGTCGACATAACGGATACCAGAAGTGCGGAGTGAAGGTCGCGCGTGCTCGCTCCTTGTCGGTCACGCTGTGTCGCGTCGCGGCACAGACACACGCGTCGCCGGCGCGCAAGTGTGCGGTGTGGGCCTCGTCCCAGGTAGCGTGGCTGCGCGTCGGTTGTAACAAAACCAGCTGGCCTATTATTCTATTCAAGCTCTATAATATTCCTGATTTGCCTTAGCGTGGCAATAGCGGTCATGCACCCCTACATTTTCTAGGATTTTATGTTTCAAAAACTAAAATAAAGCCCGATAAAGCCCTGAATCAATATCTATCGTGATGTTCAACGTGTTCCAATAACGAACAACCATACATAGTGTACGTGCGCACTCTCGCAGAGTTGTTGATGTTGTTGTTGCAGTGTGTAGAGAAATGGCATTAAATAAGTTGAATTCACTTACTCGTATGTACAATAATGCACAGTTGGCGATTCTTTTCTCCAGGTTGTTTGCTCAGTCATTAGCTATACCACACTGCTTGTTAATTAGGTGAAATATGACATTACTAAGTTTAATGCACCCAAGTTATATACAACTAGCAAAAGCTAGTTGAAGAAGAAGAAGAAGTACGAAGTAAGTAAGTACGACTTCGTTCGCGTGGGTTTCATACTTTCCTCAAAAAAATTTAACACCCTCTCCACCTCCCCTTGAAAGGTAGTTATTTCGAAAATTAATGTTTACGATCTTTATACTTTATATTTTATAGAAATAAGTATTCCGGCCAACTTTTTAGTTATACCTACTACCTAAGATGTTTCAAATAAATCGTCCTCCATTTTCATGAAGATAGGGCTTGTTTTTATTAAAAAAGCGTTTGGTACGTTTTCATTTTTAGGATTTAAAGAATATTTATACCCATTTTCGAGTTAATGGAAGTTGGAGTTTCTACCCCTTAAACTTTATTACCCTTTTCCACCCCGGTAGGAGTCGGTTTTTGACTCTTAAAAACACATACTTTTTTATTTTAAGTATTAGTACCGAGTTTAGAGTTAATCCGACAGTAGGTTATTTTTTTCTTATCTATTAACTTTGTTACTCCCTAAGTTCTCTGTCGTTAGGAGTTTTTTGATAACTAAAAGTGACAATCTTTATTATTTACTGAGTTAAATGTTGATAAGTTTCTAGTTTCTGAACCAAAGGAATAAGGTTTTTAATATTAACTGTATCCCTCTTTTTCACCTTCACAGTTTTTATCCCCATAGGGGCGAAATTTTGAAAACATATTAGGGATGTTTCCATAACTTGACTCAAAGATTATTTATATCAATTTTCCAACTAATTGAGCCACGCAATAAAATACTCCTCTGTGATATTCACTACCCCTGTTCAACCCGTTAGGATTAGATTTTCGAAAAGCCCAGTTACACTTTATTATTTATTTTGGTATTAAGTATTAGGTCCATACATATGAAATTGGCGTTTTGTACGGGAGGAATATAAAGTCAATTTTTTTTTTGTAAAATATATTTAATTAATCAAAGTATGCACCGTTGTTATCTATGCACTTTTGCCATCTCATAGGTAGTTCATTGATCCCTTTACTAAAAACCATGGGGGCGAGAATCAATAAACTCTTTGAAGGCGGTTTGGACTGCCGCATCGGAGTTGATTTTTTTTTCCTTGTAAGAAGTTGTCTAAATTCCGGAAAAAATGGTAATCTGTTGGAGCAAGGTCCGGGGAGTACGGTGGATGTCGCAGACATTCCAATATAGCTCATCTAACTTAGTGGTTGTTTGTTGTGCAGTGTGTCAGTGTGTGGTCTTGCGTTGTCGTGAAGCAGCAGTGGCCTAGAGCGATTGACCAATCTCGGTTGTTTAGCAGCTAGTTCTTCCTTCGTGGTTTGCAGTTGCTGACAATAGATATTTGCCGTAATCGTTTGGCCAGATTTTAGAAAGCTCTAGTGAACGACACCGGCGCTAGTCCACCAAACACTCACAAGTAACTTTTTCTGAGTCAATTTTCGTTTAGGGCAGCATTTGGCTGGTTCTCCAGGGTTCAGCCATTGCGACGAGCGCTTCCGATTATCGTACAGTATCCACTTTTCATCACAAGTTATGATTCAATTTAAAATCCCTTCATTATTGTGTCGGTTGAGCAAAGTAACACAGCAGTCGACGCGTGTTTGCAAGTTCGATTCACTCAATTCATGAGGTACCCATCGTTCATGTTTTTTACTTTCCCGATTTGCTTCAAGTAGATTAATACAGTTTTATCACTTACCCCGAAGCCTGCAGCTATCTTTGAAGTGCTTTGTGATGGATCCGCTTCCACAATAGCCTTTAATTCTCCATTTTCTACTTTGGTCTCCGGCCATCCACGGGGTTGGTTCTGAAGGTCGAACTTTCCAGAACGAAAACGTTGAAACCAAAAACGTACTGTGCTTTCTTTTGCGACACCAGCGCCGTACACATCATTAATCCTTCAAGCTGTTTCTGCAGCACTGGTGCCACGGTAGAACTCGTACTCGTAAATATACCGATATTTCATGTTTTCCATTGTGCGGTAATAAGCGACGGCAAAGAAAAAAATAAAGAGGAAAAAACAAACGAATGACTGTTTTCAAAATTCAAATGTACCAGCTAAATGAATTTATAAATTTAAATTTGGAATTCTTAACCAAAGAGGAGATATTTTAGATCAAAGTGGTCAGTACGACAAAACGCTAATTTCATATGTAAGGACCAAATATAACTTCTGAGTTTCGAGTTTATGTTATTGGACCGCGCGTTAACATTCTTCCATACAAAATTTTACACCCCCAATCTTCATTTAGAGTAGTTTAGAAAAACATAAAATGGCAAACTATACGTTACTTAGATAAGTATTTGTGACAAGTTTTAGGCTTGAATTTATGTATACCATTTTTTTAGAGTTAATCAAGCTATGCACTATAATACCGCCCTTAGAAATCGAATAACCACTTTTTTCCCCGTCAGGGGTCTATTTTCGAATGACCCATTACTTAATATTATTTTTTTTCTGTCAAAAGTATTAATAGGTACCTACTGAGTATCGAGTTAATCGGACCGAGCGTTAAAATTTTCTACACAAACTTTAAACCCCTAAACCTATAATTTGAGGGGTAGTTTGATAAACATAAATGATAAACTTTATTACTTACTTAGGCAAGTATTCCTTCCAAGTTTCAAGTTTATTAACCAAATGAATAAGATTTTTCATATAACGTGTTTCCCCAATTTTCACCTCCACAGAGGAGGAATTTTGAAAAGTTTGGGATGTGTTTTTATAACTTGACTGAAAGATTATTTATACCAATTTTCGAGTTAATCAAGCTACGCAGTAAAATGGAAAATAAACTACCCCTTTTCACCTCGTCAAATGTAGATTTTCACAAAAACCTGATGTAATGTTATTCTTTATTTTTGGTCTTACGTATAAATACTGACTTTCGAGTTAATCGAAATGCGCGTTAAAATTCTTCCATACAACTTTTGACACCCCCAATACCCCCATAGGGGGTAGTTAGGAAAAATAAAAAATTACAATATTTATATTTTAATTAGATAATGTATTCGTACCAACTTTCAGGTTGAGCAAGTCAAGGAATAAGATTTTTCATACAAAAAAATAAATGGCCCCTTTTACAGGGGGTAAAAGGGGTCATTTATTTTTTTGTCAATGGTCCAATTTCCAAAAAACCCTTCTTAGTGCTCCCCTACATAATGAAAGGAGCCCGTGTGCAAAATTTCACGTTCTTAGCCCCAGTAGTTTCACGTTCTTAGCCCCAGTAGCTTCACGTTCTTAGCCCCAGTAGTTTCACGTTCTTAGCCCCAGTAGTTTCACGTTCTTAGCCCCAGTAGCTTCACGTTCTTAGCCCCAGTAGTTTCACGTTCTTAGCCCCAGTAGTTTCACGTTCTTAGCCCCAGTAGCTTCACGTTCTTAGCCCCAGTAGTTTCACGTTCTTAGCCCCAGTAGTTTCACGTTCTTAGCCCCAGTAGCTTCACGTTCTTAGCCCCAGTAGTTTCACGTTCTTAGCCCCAGTAGTTTCACGTTCTTAGCACCAGTAGTTTCACGTTCTTAGCCCCAGTAGCTTCACGTTCTTAGCCCCAGTAGTTTCACGTTCTTAGCCCCAGTAGTTTCACGTTCTTAGCACCAGTAGTTTCACGTTCTTAGCCCCAGTAGCTTCACGTTCTTAGCCCCAGTAGTTTCACGTTCTTAGCCCCAGTAGTTTCACGTTCTTAGCCCCAGTAGTTTCACGTTCTTAGCCCCAGTAGCTTCACGTTCTTAGCCCCAGTAGTTTCGCGTTCTTAGCCCCAGTAGTTTCACGTTCTTAGCCCCAGTAGCTTCACGTTCTTAGCCCCAGTAGTTTCACGTTCTTAGCCCCAGTAGTTTCACGTTCTTAGCCCCAGTAGCTTCACGTTCTTAGCCCCAGTAGTTTCACGTTCTTAGCCCCAGTAGTTTCACGTTCTTAGCCCCAGTAGTTTCACGTTCTTAGCCCCAGTAGCTTCACGTTCTTAGCCCCAGTAGTTTCACGTTCTTAGCCCCAGTAGTTTCACGTTCTTAGCCCCAGTAGTTTCACGTTCTTAGCCCCAGTAGTTTCACGTTCTTAGCCCCAGTAGTTTCACGTTCTTAGCCCCAGTAGTTTCACGTTCTTAGCCCCAGTAGCTTCACGTTCTTAGCCCCAGTAGTTTCACGTTCTTAGCCCCAGTAGTTTCACGTTCTTAGCCCCAGTAGTTTCACGTTCTTAGCCCCAGTAGCTTCACGTTCTTAGCCCCAGTAGTTTCACGTTCTTAGCCCCAGTAGTTTCACGTTCTTAGCACCAGTAGTTTCACGTTCTTAGCCCCAGTAGCTTCACGTTCTTAGCCCCAGTAGTTTCACGTTCTTAGCCCCAGTAGTTTCACGTTCTTAGCCCCAGTAGTTTCACGTTCTTAGCCCCAGTAGCTTCACGTTCTTAGCCCCAGTAGTTTCGCGTTCTTAGCCCCAGTAGTTTCACGTTCTTAGCCCCAGTAGCTTCACGTTCTTAGCCCCAGTAGTTTCACGTTCTTAGCCCCAGTAGTTTCACGTTCTTAGCCCCAGTAGCTTCACGTTCTTAGCCCCAGTAGTTTCACGTTCTTAGCCCCAGTAGTTTCACGTTCTTAGCCCCAGTAGTTTCACGTTCTTAGCCCCAGTAGCTTCACGTTCTTAGCCCCAGTAGCTTCACGTTCTTAGCCCCAGTAGTTTCACGTTCTTAGCCCCAGTAGTTTCACGTTCTTAGCACCAGTAGTTTCACGTTCTTAGCCCCAGTAGCTTCACGTTCTTAGCCCCAGTAGTTTCACGTTCTTAGCCCCAGTAGTTTCACGTTCTTAGCCCCAGTAGTTTCACGTTCTTAGCCCCAGTAGCTTCACGTTCTTAGCCCCAGTAGTTTCGCGTTCTTAGCCCCAGTAGTTTCACGTTCTTAGTCCCAGTAGCTTCACGTTCTTAGCCCCAGTAGTTTCACGTTCTTAGCCCCAGTAGTTTCACGTTCTTAGCCCCAGTAGCTTCACGTTCTTAGCCCCAGTAGTTTCACGTTCTTAGCCCCAGTAGTTTCACGTTCTTAGCCCCAGTAGTTTCACGTTCTTAGCCCCAGTAGCTTCACGTTCTTAGCCCCAGTAGTTTCACGTTCTTAGCCCCAGTAGTTTCACGTTCTTAGCCCCAGTAGTTTCACGTTCTTAGCCCCAGTAGTTTCACGTTCTTAGCCCCAGTAGTTTCACGTTCTTAGCCCCAGTAGTTTCACGTTCTTAGCCCCAGTAGCTTCACGTTCTTAGCCCCAGTAGTTTCACGTTCTTAGCCCCAGTAGTTTCACGTTCTTAGCCCCAGTAGTTTCACGTTCTTAGCCCCAGTAGCTTCACGTTCTTAGCCCCAGTAGTTTCACGTTCTTAGCCCCAGTAGTTTCACGTTCTTAGCCCCAGTAGTTTCACGTTCTTAGCCCCAGTAGTTTCACGTTCTTAGCCCCAGTAGTTTCACGTTCTTAGCCCCAGTAGTTTCACGTTCTTAGCCCCAGTAGTTTCATGTTCTTAGCATCAGTAGCTTCACGTTCTTAGCCCCAGTAGTTTCACATTCTTAGCCCCAATAGTTTCGGCTCTGCGTTGATATGTCAGTCAATCAGTTTGTTCTTTTAAATACTTATACAAGGTGTAACATAATGAACGCAACACCTCATTCACCCCAATTAGAGTATTGAGTTAAAAGCATAATACAATGACCAAAACTTGTTTTATTTAAAGCTTGCTATTTTAAGAGAATCGTGTTGAACACACTAGCGTTGTTATGCGTTTATAAAAAACTTTTTGAAAAAAAAAAACAACTGACTTCCAAAAAAAAAAACTACTAGGTTTTGTTGCGTTACATATGCGATAAATATTTATTTTTGCAACGTCTCACTAGGGCTTGACTCAGGTTTAAGGCCTGGCCGACTCCTTTACATTGGGACGATACTGAAGATCACGCGTTAGCACAACGCGTTCGCCGGCCAGACGACTCACGCTCGTTGCTACAGGCGGTGCGCTTTTTAGACGCGCGACTCGCGACTCCTGCGCCGCTTGCCATGTGGCTACAGTGCAGCCAGAGCTCCCGGCGCATGTGCCGCTTGCCGTGTGGCTACAGTGCAGCCGGAGCTCCCGGCGCCTGTGCCGCTTGTCGTGTGGCTACAGTGCAGCCGGAGCTCCCGGCGCCTGTGCCGCTTGCCGTGTGGCTACAGTGCAGCCGGAGCTCCCGGCGCCTGTGCCGCTTGCCGTGTGGCTACAGTGCAGCCGGAGCTCCCGGCGCCTGTGCCGCTTGCCGTGTGGCTACAGTGCAGCCGGAGCTCCCGGCGCCTGTGCCGCTTGCCGTGTGGCTACAGTGCAGCCGGAGCTCCCGGCGCCTGTGCCGCTTGCCGTGTGGCTACAGTGCAGCCGGAGCTCCCGGCGCCTGTGCCGCTTGCCGTGTGGCTACAGTGCAGCCGGAGCTCCCGGCGCATGTGCCGCTTGCCGTGTGGCTACAGTGCAGTCGGAGCTCCCGGCGCCGCTTGCCGTGTGGCTACAGTGCAGCCGGAGCTCCCGGTGCCTGTGCCGCTTGCCGTGTGGCTACAGTGCAGCCGGAGCTCCCGGCGCCTGTGCCGCTTGCCGTGTGGCTACAGTGCAGCCGGAGCTCCCGGCGCCTGTGCCGCTTGCCGTGTGGCTACAGTGCAGCCGGAGCTCCCGGCGCCTGTGCCGCTTGCCGTGTGGCTACAGTGCAGCCGGAGATCCCGGCGCCTGTGCCGCTTGCCGTGTGGCTACAGTGCAGCCGGAGCTCCCGGCGCATGTGCCGCTTGCCGTGTGGCTACAGTGCAGCCGGAGCTCCCGGCGCCTGTGCCGCTTGCCGTGTGGCTACAGTGCAGCCGGAGCTCCCGGCGCCTGTGCCGCTTGCCGTGTGGCTACAGTGCAGCCGGAGCTCCCGGCGCCTGTGCCGCTTGCCGTGTGGCTACAGTGCAGCCGGAGCTCCCGGCGCCTGTGCCGCTTGCCGTGTGGCTACAGTGCAGCCGGAGCTCCCGGCGCCTGTGCCGCTTGCCGTGTGGCTACAGTGCAGCCGGAGCTCCCGGCGCATGTGCCGCTTGCCGTGTGGCTACAGTGCAGCCGGAGCTCCCGGCGCCTGTGCCGCTTGCCGTGTGGCTACAGTGCAGCCGGAGCTCCCGGCGCCTGTGCCGCTTGCCGTGTGGCTACAGTGCAGCCGGAGCTCCCGGCGCCTGTGCCGCTTGCCGTGTGGCTACAGTGCAGCCGGAGCGGAGCGGTGTGGCGATGACACTGACTGTCAATTCGATACACATAATTGTTTACATCATCATCATTCTCCTGCCCTTCTCCCAAATGATCATCTCAGTAGTAGTCCAGCCCCTCTCTAGCCATACATGTTCCACACAGTTCATCCATGGTCACTTTGCTCTTCCCCCGCTCGTTGCCGTGCGCATCACGCTGGTGACAATGAAAGCCCCGTACCATGTTGATACCTGGCTCATATCTCGCTACGCCCGGCAGGCTCCACAATGATCATGGATGTCTTTGTAACACCTACCGACTAAAACTAAGTTCACATTGTGAAATGCAATAAATACATACATTGAGTAACATATTGTTTATATAGTTCGGTGAGATACCCATCCGCCCCTTCAACTTGTTTGTTACGAATGATTAGTGTCACTAATGAGCGTCTAGTGAGTTCTGAGAAGATGATAGTGGTGGCCGCCGTGACTCAGCCACTTATCAGTTCTCCTTGCTACCGCTACTACTCAAATAACAACTGATATTGAATGCGCGTTCCTGCTCGAATAGGTACAACAAAAGTCAACATACTTATTAATTACTAGCATTTTGGCCGCGACTTCGTCCGCGTGTGTTTACTACTTTTCTCTAAAAAATTTAACACCTCCATCCTCCTTGAAAGGTAGTTTTGGAAAATTTATCTTTACGATCTATAACATTTATGAGCCAATTTGTATGTTTATAAATCAAAGGAATAAGATTTTTCAAATACACTGTGTCGTCCCAATTCACGACGATAGGCCTTGTAAAAAAGGTTTAGGTACTATTCAATTGTTTAACTAAGTTTAGGTATATTTTTGAGTTAAATGATAATATTTCTGTAAGTAGGTTTGTACATACACTTTTACACGTCAATCATATTTTTTAAAAAACGAGATGAGGTGAGGTCGGCTTTTCCTGTCTGACTACTCTGAGAAGAAAGGCCGAAACAAACTCAGAGGTCAGTCTCTTTTAAAGTCCAAATATAATCTTGGTCAGATCATGTAGATTGGTGTCTGAAATGGTCTTTTGAGGAAAGAACCACACAGATTGAGTGGACCTGTCCAGTCAGCGCTCGCATTTGTCAGTAATCATGCAGCTCAACTCAAACATAAAGAGCTCAACAATTTGACGAACAATACCAAAGAAAGGACATTTGGGTAGGCCACATAAATTACTCAAACTGCCAGACCATGACTAAAACGATACCAGCTAAATGAATTTATAAATTTGAATTTGGAATTCTTAACCAGAGAGGAGATATTTCAGACCAAAGTGGTCAGTACGACAAAACGCTAATTTCATATGTAAGGACCTAATATATTGTGGGGTCTTACGACTTCCATGCGAACGAAGTCGAAGACAGAAGCAGGTCCACTATATTTTAAAGAATGCTAGATTAAATATTATGCACAAACTGTTCACTGCACAAGGAGTAGACTTGCAAATATTGATAACGCCTGCATAACTCGTAACTCGAGTCATAAAGTTCAAGTCACTACTTATTGCTATCTTCTATAAATATAATAAAATCGTAGGAAAGTCAAAACTGTACATTGAATATTTTTTTAAAAGAATACTTGGGGCGTGATCTACAATCGATATCGATGCCAAAAATATAGTTATTAGAATTTTTGTCTGTTTGTCTGTCCGGGATAAACTCAAAAAGTACTGCATGGATTTACTTCAAATTTTGCATGAATATTACTAAGAGGTCGGGTCAACATATAGGCTACATATTATCACGCTATCACCTACGGGGGAGGAGCTGTGAATCTTTATTTTTCTTACGCATTCTGTGACAGCGTGTAATCTAACGACGCATATTTAAATGTTGTTTTTGAGTAAGCCATGCTATTATCTAGCTTTACACTAAAAACTACGCCATTTAAGTAATATGGGCAGAGAAACATAGTTTAATGAATGTTAGTAGCATAAAGACAATTTTGAAACAGCGCCATCTATGAGATTTCATAAAAATCAAATCAAGTTACATGTTAACGTTTTTTGGAAATTAATAATTTAAATTTGATCATGTTGGCGAGGTAAGTAGTTAGTTATTCTTAAAATTCATAGATGGCAATGTACATTTTCTTCATAAAAGTTGTATCGTTTAATTCTTTTTGACAAATTCAAATTCCAACAAAACCCTCAAAATCTTGAGCAGAGTTGAGGAAGACAATTAAAAAAAAATGCGGTCTTAAGTATTACAAAAAAGTTATGTTCATTGATGATGATCATTTCATTTCATGACACCCTCGCGGAGGCGAGCGTCAGTGACAGTCCCAGCCGCATGCGTCATCTGTTTGCCATCATCTTGGTGTTTTGTGGAGTCGCGAACCCGGTAGCTTTGTGGGAGAAGTATCGCCATCATCTATATGAAGATTTTCCACGAGCTTTGAGGCGTGCTACTGGAGACGAAGTCGAAGTAACTGATGAACACGTGCTGAACACCTGTCTCAGTTCACTTCAAGATGATTGTGGTCATTTCTATCGGCGGCAATCCACTGATCGAATATGGGTTACCAGCTCCCCAATCAACACCGCATCAAGACCGTGGAAATCGCGAGTAACGCTGAGACAAATTACGATCCGGGCGAAATGACCACCATACGAAATGACCATGTCGCTTTGTTCTCTTCAGAGCAAAAACAAATTTTTTGACACCGTCCATTTGTTACCACTGGCACACTTGCAGAGGTCAGGAGGCAAGGCAAAATTGCTATTGCTGTAGCGTCGTCGGGAATCGCTGCCACACTGCTTCCGAGTGGCAAGACAGCACATGCCATGTTTAAAATTCCCATCGATTTAGAGAGCGCCGAAACGCCTGTTTGTGGTGTGGCACGTAACAGCGTAGCGGATGAGTGTACGATGGCCAATAGGAAGGCAGTTGAGGCCGTGAATAGAACCCTGCAGGACATCCGCAGGAACGAACATTTGATGGGTGGTGTCACAGTTCTGTTCAGTGGCGATTTCCGGCAAACGCTTCCTATGGTGACGCTGCGGTCGAGGGCTGACGAGGTGAATGCTTCGTTGAAACGATCTTCGTTGTGGTCACGAGTTCGTACGCTGCGCTTGACCATTAATATGAGAGCTCGGCTCGGCGGCAATGCACGTGCTCAAGAATTCTCCGATGTCATTCTAAGTCTTGGCGAAGGCACTCTACCAGAAGAGACAGGTGGACAGGTGGTGCTTCCAGAGTCTCTCGGTAGAGTGGTATCCAGCTTAGAAGAACTCATTCGCTGTGTGTTGTACGGGGACATCAGTCGTATACCGCACCAGCAGAATTATTGGGTGTGTGAGCGGGACATTTTGGAGGGGCCCGTGGCTAAATAATAACAGCCGCACAGGTCGATCGATCAGGTTAAGCTACGCTTGCCGCGGTTGGTCTGTGGATGGGTGACCATCATTACATACCGATATCCCTCCGTGCCTCGGAAAGCACGTTAAGCCGTTGGTTCCGGCTGTCATTCGTGGATCTTTGACAGTCGTTACGGGTAGTCAGAAGCCCGAAAGTTTATTATAGTTCAAAAAAAAACTGAACATAAATTAACCAAAACTTACCTACTACTAACTAACTACTACTAACCTATTACTACTTCACCTAAAAAGAAATCCTGTTTTCCCAACATTTCCCTTCACTGCTCTGCTCCTATTGATCGTAGCGTGATGAAAAGTATACTATAACCTGCCCAGGAGTATGAAGAACAATTGTACCAAGTTTCGTTGAAATCCGTCGAGTGGTTTTTGTTTCTATAACGAACATACAGACAGACAGACAGACAAAAATTTTACTGATTGCATTTTTGGCGTCCGTCAGTAACGATCACTAATCACCCGCTGATAGTTATTTTGGAAATATATTTCATGTACAGAATTGACCTCTCTACAGATTTATTATAAGTATAGATTGTTGATTCTGAGAACTGTAGTTAGTTTAATACTAAATACAAGTAATTTTCCAATTATCGTATTTATGTTTGTAGAACGTAAACTACGATTTTGACGTTTTTTACCGTTTCTTACCGTAATTTACCGAAATTTACGGTAAAAAACGTTTTTTACCGTGGTAATTTTACTGCCTTACATCCCTAAGTCTGACACTCCCTTCTGCTCCACCCAGAGCGGGAGGGGTCACTTGATGATTTTACTGCCTTACATCCCTAAGTCTGACACTCCCTTCTGCTCCACCCAGAGCGGGAGGGGTCACTTGATGATTTTACTGCCTTACCTCCCTAAGTCTGACACTCCCTTCTGCTCCACCCAGAGCGGGAGGGGTCACTTGATGATTTCCCATCCTCAAAAAAAATAAATAAAAGGGTGTCACCGCTCGCTATGATCTGCCGAACTATTTATCGAACCGCTCATTCCATCGTGTTTTACCGCTCATTCAGTTATTGGACTGCTCAATTATTTTTAGAATTGACATTGTATGATAAAATAACCGACTAGTTGATTTTTTATTACTGTCCATGTTTTACTGTCGCAATAATTAATCAACCGCCATTAAATTAAATAACTGCTCAATAATTAATCAACCGCCATTAAATTAAATAACTGCTCAATAATTAATCAACCGCCATTAAATTAAATAACTGCTCAATAATTAATCAACCGCCATTAAATTAAATAACTGCTCAATAATTAATCAACCGCCATTAAATTAAATAACTGCTCAATAATTAATCAACCGCCATTAAATTAAATAACTGCTCAATAATTAATCAACCGCCATTAAATTAAATAACTGCTCAATAATTAATCAACCGCCATTAAATTAAATAACTGCTCAATAATTAATCAACCGCCATTAAATTAAATAACTGCTCAATAATTAATCAACCGCCATTAAATTAAATAACTGCTCAATAATTAATCAACCGCCATTAAATTAAATAACTGCTCAATAATTAATCAACCGCCATTAAATTAAATAACTGCTCAATAATTAATCAACCGCCATTAAATTAAATAACTGCTCAATAATTAATCAACCGCCATTAAATTAAATAACTGCTCAATATGTTTTTCAACTGATCATAATAACATCTCGAATATTTAAATAACAGCTCAACAAATGAGTTCCTTCAATAAATCGTTTTGGAAATATGGAATAACTTGTGCTTTAATGAATTGATAAGCTTTCGATTGATGACTGATTTAGCACAGTGGGCAGTTGAAAGATAAGTCAACTTCGTTTTATTATGTCATGATTCACAGTGTCCAGCAGTGGTTCACTGTGAACTTCATCTTGGATCAGTGGTGTACCCAATAGTGTACACAGTGAACCATTTCCCATTTTTTTAATCTCTCGATAATGTCAAATTTATCAGTTTTTAAGCTTCAATTTATAAAGAAACTTCGAGTCTGATAGACACTGAATCGTATAAATGACTAGCGTCCCGTCCCGGCTGCGCACGGGTGGACATTTATTTTTTAAACATTTTATTTTTTTAACATTTTATTTTTTTCTTGCAATTAATAAAGCCTATATTAATCAGTGTGATAATGTAGCATTCAAATGATGAAAGAATTTTTAAAATCGGTCCAGTACTTTTTGAGCCAATTCGTTACAAACATACTTACATACAAATCTTGCCTCTTTATAATATTATGTTAGTTAGTATAGAAAAAAATAAACGTTAATTTTGAATATTGAGACTGCATGAGAGCAGTTTAACTTTTTCGTGGTTCACTATTGGCCACCTGAGTCCTGACCCTATCGTATTACCCAGTAACTGGGTTGTGGAGGTCAGATAGGCAGTCGATCCATGTATAACATTGGTATTCAGCTGCATCCGGTTAGACTGGAACTCGACCCCAACATACTTGGGAAAAGGCTAGGCAGATGATGATGATTTTAGTGTTTTTTTTTAAAGTGAAAACTTCTTTAGCGGCGCTGCGTATTTTTTTTGGAATGGGTAAAAATCTCTAAACTCGCGTCAGGACACGTGACCTGATCGAGAATTCGTAAGACGGATGGAGAGAGGGCAGGCGGCGCCTTGCGCTTGCGCGAATGTTCGATAATTGTCATGTTTGTGTACGATAGCGCAATGAATAAATATTGTATCCTACCACATAAATAATAATACTTTTATACTGATAACGAAAGCAATTCGTACAAAATTATTCTCTAACCATTCCAAAATATCAAAAATGCAATGAACATTAATATTTAAGTTTTCACTTCTGCCGGCACTCCCGGAGTGCAACCCGTCGATTTTTTAAGTCGGTTTTTTTTTTGGAAAAAGTTTTTAATATACTCGTATTGCACTTTTTAGTTGTTCCTACCCCACACAAATTCAATCAACACTACTTGCTATGTAAATATAAGATAAAACATCCTCAATATAAACTAAGTGAAAAAGAATTGCTGGAGATGCAGTACATTTATGCATATAACTTCGTACATAAGAATAATTTCCAAGTGTATCATACTAAACCTTCCTGAAAGTACGTAGATCATTTTTGTGAAAGAAACATCAAAATTTGTTCATTAGTTTTTGAGAAAATCGCGGACATACAAATATACATACATACAGGTCGAATACAGAACCTCCTTTTTTGAAGTCGGTTAAAAAAAAGACGTGTGCGGTCGGGGGACGTCCCTCAGGAACGAAGATCTTTACGCGACACTCACGCGCACACACACACACACTGGTACAGAATAGAAAAAGACAGAGAGAGAGAGAAAGTGTGGATTTGATAATGGTTTTAAACAGAGTGAATGGCTCTAAAAAAAACAAAAAATATATTTAAATAAGTATAAATAAAAAAAAAACAAGTAAAAAAAGAAAAAGTATAAATAAAGTAAAGTAAGTGAAGTATTAAGTATAATGAAGTTGTCGCCATCTTGGATTTCTACCTTCAAAATCCACAAAAATAGAGAACCTAGATTGCAAGAGTGAGTGAAACGAGCTCAATAAATTTAGCACCCCACCGAATTGGTTTGGTTAGTTTTTCTTTTGACCACTCGTAGTATATTAGTAGGTATCTTTTTAGTGACTTGAGGAAAGCTGTATCAACTTTGGACGCAAATGTTTTAAAATCCCATAATCATATGGGAACTCGTCGTCAACTCTGTGATTTAGCCACACCACAGATAGAATTAAAAATAATTCCTCTCCAAGGACTTATCACCCCCGTACACGTAGTTATATGTGCACCTACGTAGTACTTATTAGGTATTCTGTGACGTGGTTAAAAACGATAGGTTCCTTTGAGAAAAGAGAGCACTGTTGTTTGTCGACTCAGGCGGTCAGGCCGGCGGCGGCGCTGGCGCTGCGGGCGCTGCTTACCAAAATCATGTGCAATTTTGGGTAAGGCAGGTAATGTGCACCTTACTACTATAATGAATGTCGATGTCCAGCCGAGTTCCATTCAACTTGTACTCAGTACTCGTCCATGCGCATCTCCACCAGCGCGGCCTGGGGCAGTCCGCGGTGCCGCTGGACATAGCCTCTCTAGTGCCACGTTACTGGCGTTGTTACACAAACATGGACAATGAAAGGCAATTGCATGCATATCGTGAGGAAAGTGTTGAGTAGGTACCTGTGAGTGTGAGTAGCTGTAAGAGTAGAGGAATACCGAAGGAACTGTTGAAATATTGTTTGAAAGATGATGTTGCTTGACTACTGAGATGACGGCTAATAGAGGAATGGAACAAGAAGACACGCTGCGCCCACAAGCTGCTGTACCCGCGAGCTGGAGCAGGTCACGGTAGTGGTCCAAACAGCGACTGCACCACCCCAACTCATGGGCTTTACTTAATCTCACACTTAATTATGCATCCTTACAAAAATAATATAGCAATAAGTACTGACTTGAATTTTATGACTCGAGTTATTCAGGCGTTATAAATATTTGCAAGTTAACTCCTTGTTACAATATTGATTGATTTTTTTTAAAATATTGTAGACCTGCTTCTGCTCGCGACTTCGCTCGCGTGGAAATTGTAAGTCCCACAATATACTAAAATAACACACATTTTGAGTTTGTTTAGTGAAGTGTAAGTAAACATAGACTGCAGTGCAAGTGCTGACTAAAGAATGCCCGAATTAAGTGTCTTACCTATAGCATAGATAATATAATACTCTCTATGCCTCCAAATAAATATGTATACAAAATTTAATAGATGTACGTACCAATGTATGTTTGTCCACGCATTTCTCCGCAACTATTAATCGGATTGTGACCATATTTTTTATTGGCTTACATTTATTTCAAACTTTTTTTTTTTTTGCTGTGCGACGGAAATCCTCATGGACTTCCTCCGTCGTGGGAGTGACAGAGGAGCATGCCGGACTCTTACCCGCTAAAACCACCGCGGTCGGTGTTCCACTTCTACCTGTGGCCGGGGTGCGGGATTCGCATGAGCAACCACTCCTTATTGATACGAGAGCTACTGGTGTGGTGTCAAAGGGAAACATCTCAAAACCTTACTCAAATTCTAGTGCAATAATTACAACAAAATGATTACCTATTTATTAAAAACAAATAATTTCCAGTTTTTACTTAAAACTAAAAGTTACATCATCATCATCACTTTTTCAAGTTTCTCAGACTCATCAACTTAAATAATCACACAGACACAGTCACACAGACACAGTCAGTCAGTCAGTCAGTCAGTCAGTCAAAGTTACGAATTAAGAAAGTAATTTAAAAATAAATAAATCATCTTCAAAAAGAAATTAACTCAAAATTATGAAATAACTTTAATTTGGGAAGACGGTGGCAAAAAACAAAACTCAAATACAGAACCCAAGACACCGATTTCCGAAATTAAAATAATAAATAATTTTTGAAGTCGATTTTTTTTTAATTACTTTTTTAATTAACTTTTATTTAAAGAACAATAATGACAGTTTGATATATTTTCTATACAAAAGCTGTCAAACGTCAATCATTATTCCACTAAAAGTTATTTGATTATTGAACAAGCGCGAGTCGGACTCGCGCACCGAGAGTTCCGCACAAAGAAGGTACCTATGTAACTACAAATTTACGGTATTCGGGTTTTTCCTTTACTTGTGCTATATGATTTGCTTCTTGCCACATTTCATTATTCTGGGTCAACGGGAAACTAAGTATCCTATACATTTTGATTACCTTGAGAGTGTCGAAATCTACGTTTTTTGCGGCATAAACGGCCGTATCTGTTTTTTACGTTACCTTAGAAGTTGATTTTTTCACAGCTTCAAGAGACCGCAGACTTGAATAATATTCAAGTATATGGTTATAATTTCAACTCGATACCTCTACGTGTTCCCGAGATAAAGGGTCTTGACAGACAGACGGACGGACAGACAACAAAGTGATCCTATAAGGGTTCCGTTTTTCCTTTTGAGGTAGGGAACCCTAAAAATATGTGATGTAACTAAAATATTAAGGTTTTTGGAATGTTTCCTTTATATGTGCTATAAAACATTGCTTCATGCCAAATTTCAAGATTCTGGGTCGACTGGATACTTACCTTAGAGTACTTCCTAAGGGCACTTCCCGTAGGTTTTGATTCCCTTGCGAATATGCGGCTTAAATTGCTGTTTCTTTTGATTGCGTTGACATAGAAGTTTGATTTTGTTACATCTAAAAGGTATTATAGACGAGAGAGTATTTGATATGAATTTAAATTAATACCTTTACGCGTTCATGAGGTACTTAGTAACTTTAAAATTATTAAAAATATTATTATTATATAATCTAACTAAAAATTCACGGTTTTCGCAATTTTTAAGACGTTGCTTCGTACCAAATTTCAAGATTCTGAGTTCACGGGAAGTACCCTGTAGGTTTTGATTCCCTTGCGAGTGTCGAAAATTTGCGGAAATTTGCGGCATAAACGGCTGTATTTTTTGATCGCGTTGGCTTAGAAGTTTGATTTTTTAACAGCTCCAAGGGACAGTAGACCTAAGTATTTGATATAAATTCCAGCTTGATACCTCCACGCGTTCCTGAGAAAAAGGGTCTTGACAGACAGACGGACGGGCGGTCAACAAAGTGATCCTATAAGGGTTCCGTTTTTTCCTTTCGAGGTACGGAACCCTAAAAATCAGCCCTATAGTAATATAAGAAAGAAGTTAGGTGTCGACATCATAAGGACGTAGTTATGCAAAAAGGAACCAACCCACAACATGACCGAAAATGAGTTAAGTAAATCAAACTGCTTGTCAAGGTCTATATTTTCGATTATCAAAAACAATCCAAGTAAAATACGAATATTTTGACATTAAAAATTCGTATTTTACTTGGATTGTTTTTGCTAATCGAAAATATAGACCTTGACGAGCAGTTTGGTATACTTAACTCATTTTCGGTCATATTGTGGGTTGGTTCCTTTTTGCATAACTACGTCCATAAGAGGTAATGCGATCGGGGAGACTTGACAAAGCCTAAGTAACAATTAGAGGTTTGGCTCTCGCCTGATTGCTCCTCCAATATTGGACCAATTTAAAAGATATTTCATAAAGTGAATACTTATGAATTTTCTTTTTTCATTAATAGTTGTCAAATTTGTACACTAGGCCTCCGTTGACAGGGGTTTAAATCGGCCATTTTGAGGGTTCTAGTACCTATAAAAATAATGTATCATGAAAACGGAAAACATATGGACATACAATAGTTAATATTGATTATACTGTACAAAATCATTGCTTTGTGGTCATCAACCAGAAAGAAACAGGTGAGAGCGTTTCTATGGACAGACGACCACCCGCATTTCCTCACAATGTAGTTACTTAGCAGTTTAAGTTATAAGTATTATTACTTACTAGCAGCGCCCCGCGGTTTCACCCACGTTAGTTTCGATCCCGTGGGAATATCGGGATAAAAAGTATCCTATGTGTTAATCCTGGTTATCCTGCTGGGAATTCAGTAGGTACTTACATGAATCGCTTTTAGAGGAATTGCTCAAAGTGGCGTTTTTAGGCCCCCAGTAGCTCGTATCAATAAGCCCTTACAAGTATTAGTTCATATCTTGAAAACTACTGAGCCGATTTTGATGACACTTGCAGTTCATTATTAAACTTGCATTTTGTTACACAGCGCCATCTAGTAGTGAGGTGCGTAAACTCTACGATTCCGCACAAAAATAAACAAGTGCTTCCCTGCAAAGTGATTGTTTACGCATGTGAATAACCTTGTTAGTATTTTGAAATGTTGTTTTATTAACCCTTCGTATGTCGGAAACGTGGATCTATGCGTGACATAATGGATTTTTAATGTTTCTGTAATTAAGTACGGCAGTCAACCGGTTAAACAATACAATCACGTTCCAACCAAAGTGTGAAAACTGTAAGCAAATCACCAACAACTGTTTTTTTTCAATTTTACAATTAAATTACGTGGTGCTGTCGCCCTGTACCCCGTCTTACCATTCTACTTATTCCCCTCCTTGGTGGGGAACATATTGAACTGTGGTAGTATGAGCATTTATCTGGACGAGAACGTCTATCGCTGATGTCCAATCACATGGTCAGCTAAATAATGTTCATTCTCTGAGTAGCTCTTTCCAATATAGTTTGTGCATCAGCACCCTCATTCACAACCATACGACAAGCTATCGTATCCAAAATGACACATTTCAATAACCTGATTCGCCTTGCCCCCGATAGCAACAGCTGTCGGAAGAATAGTGGTCGTCTATTTGATTTAAATTTAAACTGACAACATTTTCGGGTTTTGGACTTGTGAACAGCGTTTATAGGACTCCTACGATAACATTGATTGATGTTCGATACGGTACGGAAGCGTATCGAGTGGTAGTGAATAGGGGGGATGGACGGTTATAGGACTCCTACGATAACATTGATTGATGTTCGATACGGTACGGAAGCGTATCGAGTGGTAGTGAATAGGGGGGATGGACGGTTATAGGACTCCTACGATAACATTGATTGATGTTCGATACGGTACGGAAGCGTATCGAGTGGTAGTGAATAGGGGGGATGGACGGTTATAGGACTCCTACGATAACATTGATTGATGTTCGATACGGTACGGAAGCGTATCGAGTGGTAGTGAATAGGGGGGATGGACGGTTATAGGACTCCTACGATAACATTGATTGATGTTCGATACGGTACGGAAGCGTATCGAGTGGTAGTGAATAGGGGGGATGGACGGTTATAGGACTCCTACGATAACATTGATTGATGTTCGATACGGTACGGAAGCGTATCGAGTGGTAGTGAATAGGGGGGATGGACGGTTATAGGACTCCTACGATAACATTGATTGATGTTCGATACGGTACGGAAGCGTATCGAGTGGTAGTGAATAGGGGGGATGGACGGTTATAGGACTCCTACGATAACATTGATTGATGTTCGATACGGTACGGAAGCGTATCGAGTGGTAGTGAATAGGGGGGATGGACGGTTATAGGACTCCTACGATAACATTGATTGATGTTCGATACGGTACGGAAGCGTATCGAGTGGTAGTGAATAGGGGGGATGGACGGTTATAGGACTCCTACGATAACATTGATTGATGTTCGATACGGTACGGAAGCGTATCGAGTGGTAGTGAATAGGGGGGATGGACGGTTATAGGACTCCTACGATAACATTGATTGATGTTCGATACGGTACGGAAGCGTATCGAGTGGTAGTGAATAGGGGGGATGGACGGTTATAGGACTCCTACGATAACATTGATTGATGTTCGATACGGTACGGAAGCGTATCGAGTGGTAGTGAATAGGGGGGATGGACGGTTATAGGACTCCTACGATAACATTGATTGATGTTCGATACGGTACGGAAGCGTATCGAGTGGTAGTGAATAGGGGGGATGGACGGTTAGTCAAAATGGGATGGAAATGGTTCAAAATGGCTCCTCAATTTTGAAATCATCCCTAAGATTTCTAGACCTTAAACCTACTGTCTACGCTTTAACTAATGAATGAAATATCAACACTTAGGCCCGTATTACAGAACGTCACTCAATACTCAAGCATTACTTAAAACTAGATTCAAGCCATTTGATTGGTTAAAACTAGTTTTAAGTAATGCTTGAGTACTGAGTGACGTTCTGTAATACGGGACTTAGTCACATTTGACAGATGAATAGAATCCATCTGTCAATTAGGACATTGTCAAAGTGTGTGGGAGGTTTAATTTGGGCTGCCATCAACAAATAAAATATTTATGTACCTACTAACATTAAATAATTTATAATTTTTCTCTTTTAAGGAGGGGTCTTAAAATATTATTTCAGTGGTTCCAAGTTCCATATTTTTATAGCTTTTATTTGGGTGTAGTTAGATTCTGGTTAGATTTTTCTCGGAATAAAAAACCAACGTCTATATAAAATGCGGACATCTCCTTTATCAAAAATGGATGGAATAAGTACCTCGAAAGGAAAAACGGAACCCTTATAAGATCAGTTCGTTGTCCATCTGTCTGTACGTCAGTCAAGACCCTTTTTCTCAGGAACGCGTGGAGTTATCAAGTTCAAATTAATATCAAATACTCGGGGCTGCAATCCCTTGAAGCAGTGAAAAAATCAAACTTCCAAGTTAACGCAATCAAAAGATACGGGCGTTTATGTTCCGAAATCAAAACCTATAGGGTACTTCCCGTTGACCTAGAATCATGAAATTTGCCAAGAAGCAAATGTCAAGTAGCACAACTATAGGAAAAATTCTGAAAACCGTAAATTTGTAGTTACATTAGAATAAAAAAAATAAATCTATTTACATACTGTACAAAAAAATTAATCGTAGTTTGTGTAAATCAATACGAAACAGGTACAACATAGTTACTTACCTATAAGTATTCATAGGGATCACTCAGTTCAGCAAATATAAAAACATTGAGTTACTCATAACTTTTTAAGAAAAGGTATGTGTTACGATATTTATTGTACAAATATATGCGGAACATACATTTTAGGATATAAAATAGATATAAAGAAAAAGTCAACCTAAACCTTATTACAACGGTCTCTTAGACAAAATGGTGTCTGTACTGAGTGATCCGGAGTGCTCCAACGATACTGTCATAGATACTGATATTGTTACAATGATACTGTCATAGATACTGATATTGTTACAATGATACTGTCATAGATACTGATATTGTTACAATGATATATAAGTTATTTAGCTCAATGGTCATAGATATCTGGAATTAGCTTTAAATGCCTTGATGGTTCTAAAAAAATTGTGACAATTTGTTACGAAATTTTTGATTTTTGCAAAATGTCTGAATTGCACATCCACACTTTCGGCAATAACTGAAGACCCTCGAGAGAGACAATAATTGTTGTACTTCGGGCTATGAGTTTTGACTATTTTTGATCACATTTTGTCACGAAATAAAAAAAGATCACTCAATCCAAACGCACATGGTCTCGTCCTCCACGTCCAACCGATTGCGGTCGCAATGAAACACCATGTGGAGTAACTATAAAAATACGTTTAATACTAGCATTTAATACATAAGACTAAGCGTAGAGCGAGTGGCCGGTGTCAGTGTCACCGGCGCGGCAGCGGCGGCAGGAAGGAGAGGGCGCGCAGCACCTGGTCGGCGCGCGCCACCAGCGGCTCGCGCCAGCGCCACAGCGCCTCGTCGCGCACCGCCTCGGCCTTGAGCTCCTTGCAGGACTTGAGCGCGCTCACGCAGTCAGCGCGGTAGTGCTGCAGGCGCGCCAGTCGCGTGTCCAGCGGGAACGTGCTGCACGCGCCACCCAGGCACGCCAGCGGGAAGTGGTTGTGCAGCGCCAGCACGCGATCCGTCTCGTGGAACGCCTGGAAAACGCACGCAACACGTAAGTACCCTGGACTGATCTAACAGATTCTAGCACGAATACAGAAATAAGACTCAGTTGTCCATCTAATGTTATAGGCCACATTTTTAATAAGATCATACTACTTTGTACACCTACATTTTGGCAAATAAAGTATTATTATTATTTTTTGTAGTTTTTTTTTTCTCAGCTCTTTGGCTGGTTTTTTACTACATTTACGGGCCGAAACCAAGTAAATGCAGCATGTGTTGTGTTACTTATGATAAAGAAGTGTTGTGATGAGAACCTATTTCGTTTTCATCTGTTTGCATGAACTTTCTGACAATGCGACATGTGTTTAAAATTGCAGCTTTTTGGAGGGTGATATAGAGGGTTTCTTTTAGGTTTATTAACTTAAGGCTATGGAGAAGGTGATTTGGAATGACGCCTGTTGTGGAGAGGACTATAGGGACCACGTAAACTTTTTGTTGCCGCCATATTCTAGTTAATTATTATTATTGTTTTATTTTATATATCTCGGGACCATGGGGTCCCGGTCCTTTGGAAGGCGTACGAGGGGCCGAAGCCAACTGGCAGAGGCCCCTTAGAAAATTTTAATGAAATGTGGCACTAACCGACGATTATCCCTATATGCACTATGAAAGTGCACCCAAGGATAACCCTCGGTTGGTGTAGGACTATTGCAGTATTGGAAAAATAAAAAGTTGTACTATGGGTTTTTGAGGTTAAAGTGGATTGGTTACCAAGAACTATGGAAGAACTATGGCCCCTGCCTGATCAATGTTTTATATATACACGGATAAAATGGCAGGGGGTGACTTGCACACTCAATAATGGGCCCCCGGAAACTGTCGCTAGCACATAGTGACGTAGTGACAAGGGGGCAACATGTCCTGAGGTGCGGAGAGGAGTGGAGAGGTATTCCACGGCTTTCAGAACAATCCCAGAGCCCGGAAGATGGTCAAGATCCCTACGAGCACTTACTGGAATACTTCCTTCCCCCGAGCACGTTTGCTCTTGCGAATCTCCACTCAAGCCGGCCAATAAAGGCAAGAATGAGGTGGGAGCTCTGTTCCTCATCAGTGTTCACTCCAGCCAGCCAATTAAGGCAAGCCAGAGGTGAGGAACAAGACTGCTCCCGGGAGATAGGGTCCGTGGGGTCGCTACTGCCTAACAGCTCGCCACATGCTGCCCTGCGGGTTTCTGTATCTCTCTTGGTCTGGCTCCTCACCTTAGACCTGTTCCGGCAAAGTAAACTCTTCGGGCACAGGCCTAGAGTTCGGAGCTCGCAAGCCCCACCACGACGTCAACGTAGAGATACGACGATATTATTATTATTATTAGGCAGTCGCACCATGTAAAATACTGGTATTCAGCTACATCCGGTTAGACTGGAAGCCGACCCCAACATAGTTGGGAAAAGGCTAGGCAGATGATGATGATGACCTTCTAATGTTATAACATTGTCTTTGTAATTCACGTGTACAACTCATAACGAATATGAATAGGAGTAGGATGAAAGGCGGTGAGGGTCGAGAATCAAAAAAATATTTTTTCCTCATCCTGGAAATGGGCCACAGGGACTGACTAGGTACTAAGTGTAGTCGGTCGGAGCTGGCTAAGCCTGCAGTGTGCTAAGAGGCTGCAATTGATTAAGACGAAGATGCGGTGCTCACCTTGACGTACTGCCCGGGCTTGGTGAAGTTCTTGGTGCGCGTGACGTGCTGCAGCATGTGCATGTAGTGCGGCACGCCGTCCTCCCAGCCGTGCTGGTGGCCCAGCGAGTCCAGGAAGTACATGTTGGAGGCGTGGTAGGAGGAGCGCATCGGCTTGCCGGGCGCCGGAGCCGCCAGCGGCAGCACGCGCCGCAGTAGCGCCGGCCAATCCGCGTCCTCCAGCGGCACGATCACCTCGTCGATGTCCAGCAGCGCCAGCCAGCGGTACTCGTACATGTGCCGGTACAGGCAGTCGTTGTACGGGATCAGTTCCATCTGCCGCTTGTGGTTGAGCTTCTTCTTGAGGTACATGTGCTGCAGGCCGGGCAGATTGGGCTGGCCGCCCGGCAGCGTGACGGGCGTCACGGTCACGGCGCCCTGCGCGGTGTAGTAGTCCAGCACCTTGGTGATGTTGGGATGCACCTGCAGCTCGTAGAAGAAGATCTTGTCGGCGCCCAGCAGGCGTACGAGCTCGATCCATTCCACCAGGCGCACGGACAGGTCCTCGTACAGGAAGTCCAGCCCCTTGACGCACACGGCGAAGTCCTTGCGCTCGGCGGGCGGCGCGGGCCGCGAGTAGTGCACGCGCAGGTTGTTGGTGGCGCGGTCGCACGCGGCCTCCACCAGCGACACGGAGGCCGGCACGAGTGCGCGCACCTCGGGCGGCAGCACGCACGCCAGCAGGTACGGCTGCAGCACGTGGTTGCGGTAGTTGCCCCACTTGTTGTTCCACACGTACTTGTACTCCAGCACGCGCACCACTACTGGCGCCTCCAGCTCCTCGAACCACAGCTGGCAGTGCGTGGCCAGGCGCGGCTGGATGCGGTCGTGCACGGCCAGGATGCGCACGGCGGGCCCGATGAGCGACGTGTTGCGCGCGTCCAGGTACGCGCCGAACATGTGGAACACGCCCTCTGACGAGCGCAGCGTTTGCCAGTAGGTGTTGTGAAACTCGAGGTCGTAGATGGACGGGAAGGGCGCGCAGTCCTTCTTCTTGAAGAATTTGTTCTGATCGTTGCGGTGCTTGTGCCAGTAGGAGAGCGGCAGCGAGGGCAGGCGCCGCTCGGCGTCGGCGCGCAGCTCGGCCTCGGACAGCACGCGGGTGTCCGTGTGCGGCAGCGCCGTGCCTGCGGGCGGCGCGGGCGTGGACGCCGCCGGCTCCGACTGCAGCAGCAGGCGCGCCGGGGGCGCGGGGGGCGCGGGGGGCGCGCGGCGCGGCGCCGGCGCCAGGCGGGGCAGCGCCAGCGCCGCCAGCGCGCCCCAGCACAGCAGCGCCGCCAGCCAGCGCAGGCGGGCGCGCGACCCGCCGCCCCACCGCACGCACCACCCGCGCATCACCTGCGGACAGACCCACTCGTTAGCTACGGTTACTGCATAGTGCCGTGACGTCACACTACGATGGCACTCGCCTGAAGGACGCGCCGCGCCGCCCTCACATGGCGTGCTAGCTTAGGCGAACCACACTATAATTTATTCGTTGAACTCATGAACTTGTCATAATGAAAACAGAACCCCCACTAAACGAATGCTCTCCTTACGAAATGCTCACATTATTTGATTGCTGCTTAAATTAAAATATTATATATATTAACTTAAGACCAACCGTGTTCGTGACATTTGTCACAAAATGTGTCACACTTGACCAAACACAAAACTACACATACAAGGCGAGTGCACCTATAGTAGTCTATGGTGCAACTACATAATCTGTGTAGGTCAAGTCAAAGAAGTAAATAAAGGATAGTCTGCAGCTGGCGCGGACCCGAGGAGTCCGTCGTGCGAATAGACAAGCAGGCGCGATGTGGCTCTCTGCAGACACTGCGGCCGTAGCGTAGGTACGTGTTAAGAAAGGCCGCTAGTTCCCCTTCTCCCGGAGTTGGGGCAACTGAATGCTCCAGCGAAGTCGCCCAGCTCATGTCGAAACACTTCGTGAAGCACACACGGTTCGAACAGGCGAGTCAAGTAGCTCAGCCCTCGGCCTGAGACCTGACAGCCTGACGACGACGTCAGTGCGCTGACACTGACCGAACACCTTGAAATGCGTCGCTTGACCAAGGTGCTATATATTTATTTATCTCAACAAATCAACCATTTCCGGATATGACAAGTTTAGCTTACTCGTATTCAAAAAAATATTCTTGCGAACCGAAATGATTTAACTGATCGGAGTGTATTAGTGTGAGTGAGGTCATGTCATGTCATCGTGAATCTCCCCCGGCCCCTGCGTACTCTGCGCCGTATGCGTTACCTCCTCCCTCCCTCATTGAACTTGCTTGCACCAAACGGTTACAGCCATAGAAAGACACAGAAATATGTTGGTACATACCTAATTATGAGTAAATATTTAAAGTACCTACACCTGGAGAACAGTACTTCCTGTTCACTTTGTATAAAAACAAGTTAATAAAACTCGAAAAAAATCAGTAGAACTGGGAATTCTTAGGCCCGTATTACAGAACGTCGCTCAATACTCAAGCATTACTTAAAACTAGATTCAAGCCATTTGATTGGTTGAAACTAGTTTTAAGTAATGCTTGAGTATTGAGTGACGTTCTGTAATACGGGACTTAGTTTGCTTGCCTGTTACACAGTAACTGTTCGGTACCAAATGAACCGCTGATCATTCGCACTGACAAAAATGTAAGTAATCTAGTTGTCAAAGCGATCAGGCCTCCCGTTCTACTGTGATGGTATCATTGCGAATGGTTAGTTAATTGCTAATTATAGTTGTGAGAGGTGAGAGCAGAGATTGTTGTGAGCGCAAGGACCTGCCCCGTGCATCACCCCCGCCCGTAGCCCCGTAACACGCGCGCCCGCGCCCCCCGCGCCCCCCGCCCGTAGCCCCGTAACACGCGCCCGCGCCCCCCGCGCCCCCAGCACGCGGCTTTGTTCGTAACTAAAAGGTCGCTGCACCCTTCAGGCATTCAAGATCCACGACACCCGTGAATCATAAGTTGCGAAATCTAGGTATTATACAGGTTGAAATTGAAAACATGCGACAAACCGAAATGGGAGATTGTACTCATCATTATGCACAACTTTTACTAAGGGACCCAAAGCTGCAATCGCGAAAAAAAAATCAGCTGTTTCATGACTGTTCCCTACATTTTGACGAGCTATACTATACGAACATAAATGTAAGTACTGAACAGCTGATTTTTGTTTTCGCGATATCTGGTTTGGTCCCATAGTGAAAGTTGTTCTTAATTAAGAGTAAGTACCTACAATCTCCCATTTCAATTTGTCGCATGTTTTCAATTTCGCCCTGTAGAGTGCAACAAAGATCTTTGGCTCCAGAATGACGTTGACAAGGGGCGTTGTTGGTAAACATTTGTGAAATTGTCACAGAAATTTTATTGAAAAAATAAGTTTTTTTTTAAGTTAACCGACTTCTAATAAAGGAGGAGGTTCTCAATTCGGATGTTTACATTTTTTTTTTTAAGTATGTTCGAGCATAACTCCGTCAGATAAAGACGGATTTGCAAAATTCGATTCAAATTTTTTGTTCGAAAGAGGTTATTCCATATAAGTTTTATTATCTTTGCTTTTGAGTTAGGTTCAATAATACTTACGATTTTTTCCACTAGTTTATATTGATGATGTTTTAATAGCTTCCTGTCACTGATATTTACATACATAGCAAGTAGTGTTACATGAATTTGTGTGGGATAGGTACAACTAAAAAATAAAAACTGTAAAAAAAAAATAGCCGATGAAGTCGGTTCTTCAAAAAAAAGAATAAAAATTCAAAAATAACTTTAATTTCGGAAGTCTGTGTCAAAAAACGAAAATGTGGGCCCAACGACATCGACTTTCGAAATACCTAAAAGTTATTTTTCACTTTGAAGGTATTGTTTTTTTTGTAAAAAAAAGTTTTTATAATGAAAATAATGATGTAGGTAGATAATGTACTTAAAACTACAAATAATTCGGTATGTACTAGTCATCAAACCACTTACCTGATCAATCTAGACTCTACATTTTATTTTTTAACTTATAGATAATGTAATTTTTGTAGATAATGTATATTATCTAAGTAGGTAGGTACATCATAATTTTCATTAAAAGTTTAAAACCGTTTATCTTAAAAATATTTTTAAGTTTTTATTTAAACTCTATAATCCGCCATGCACTGTGTTCTACTTGTAAAGGTCTTTCATTTGATACCCATTACCCATATTGAAACAAATATGAAATCATTTTGTGCCGGCGGCGGCCATCTTAGATTTGAAATTTTTCATAGTTTACAGTAGGTATTCTACTAGTCAAATCCTTTCATTTGATACCCATATTGAGGGCGTTGTGAAAAAATATGTAGGTAATCCGCTATTTTGTAGCTGCGGCCATCTTGGATTTACAACGATACTGATTAAATTACTTAGTACAAAATTAAAATTGAAAATGTTTGTCATTTGTTGTGAGAAAAATCAGTGACGTATGAAAAAATGGAGACATATTATGAGTCAATGACAGATGACAATGACGTTAATGTCAGTTGTCATTATAACTACGTAATAACATGGTATATTAGAGGGCAGGTATCCTTCCTCTTAGTGAATGTGACATTTACCGGTTTAGTCTCGTTGGCTAGAGGGCTATGTCGTCCAAACAGGTCTGCAGTATAGCTGATACTGTATGGTCAGTACGGGACAATAGTACAGCTGTATCATCCGCAAAAGTTCCTGTAGTCAGTATTGGGAGTACAGTATGGACATCTGGTTTCCTTATGTACTTGTCAAAATGGGAGCTCTGCAGCGAGCAAGTTTATGCTGAAGAGTTGGCAGCTCACCGTGCGGGGCCCGCTTCCCGAGCTGCAGCATTTCCTCAGCAGGTACTGGTCTACGTGGTGGACGCTGAAGCCGTACGTCACAAGGTTGCCAAGGACGCGGGGCCGCGACCGCTCAGCCGTGTAATCGGTGTAAACTACACTAAATTAAATATTTCCGTAGCCCGCGTAAAACAAAATGTGCTCGCCGGTTAGACAAAGACAAAGACATTTATTCGTAGGATATGGTAGGTGCAAAGTTGGTTGGTATAAATGGATAAGTTCAACACATCCGCCGCTAAAAGCGGCATACGAATATTTACAATGCACAATGTGAACCTAATGTGCACCAAATACTTAATTAATTATGTATTATAAAATAGCTTTCCTGTGACCCGACACTATACGTCAGCACGGAAGTGTGACGTACTCTTGTGACGCAGCTCCACCCTGTGACCCGACACTATACGTCAGCACGGAAGTTAATGTTTGTGGTAGAGTGTGACGTACTCTTGTGACGCAGCTCCACCCTGTGACCCGACACTATACGTCAGCACGGAAGTTAATGTTTGTGGTAGAGTGTGACGTTCTCTTGTGAAGCAGCTCCACCCTGTGACCCGACACTATACGTCAGCACGGAAGTTAATGTTTGTGGTAGAGTGTGACGTTCTCTTGTGAAGCAGCTCCACCCTGTGACCCGACACTATACGTCAGCACGGAAGTGTGACGTACTCTTGTGACGCAGCTCCACCCTGTGACCCGACACTATACGTCAGCACGGAAGTTAATGTTTGTGGTAGAGTGTGACGTACTCTTGTGACGCAGCTCCACCCTGTGACCCGACACTATACGTCAGCACGGAAGTTAATGTTTGTGGTAGAGTGTGACGTTCTCTTGTGAAGCAGCTCCACCCTGTGACCCGACACTATACGTCAGCACGGAAGTTAATGTTTGTGGTAGAGTGTGACGTACTCTTGTGACGCAGCTCCACCCTGGGACCCGACACTATACGTCAGCACGGAAGTGATTCGGTATATTATGTCGTCGGGTCGTTCATGAGTAGCACTTACAATGAGACACAAGCGCCTTGAGTCTAGGAGTATGTGTTTCTATACAGGCCACGGAGCGAGAATGCCGTGGTCATGACGCATACTGGCCGGGGCCTAGTCCCGAACTGCTCTGTTTCCTTTTCAGTTCAGAGTATTAGTTAGTATTGTAGTGTTAGTAATTGACTCTGTAACAATCGTAACAATAAATTGTGTACAAGTTAAAGATAATATTTGTCTCGTTTACCCGTATCCCAATTCTGCGCTCACGACTGTACACCTAACACTATGTATGCCTGATCACGATCTCGAACCTATTTAACTGGATTCGACATATCCATGGTCGATGTGGCCCGAAAAGTGGGAGCTGTAGTGTTGACCAGACACGACAGTCTTAGTGACACACAAGCTAGAGCCCGCTAAGTAACTGCGACTGGCGGAGAAGCTTTTGAAGGCGCACCGCAGACCAATTAGCATGGAATGTCACGGAGGAGTGCAACTATCACGTGGAGGCTGTACCGGTAGGGTCGGCTGCGCTCGGAGGCACTCGGCGGCGCTCGGAGCGGCTCGGGACGTCGAGCGGTACAGTTAGGCGCGAACACACGGCGGGGTGGGGAAATCTTTTTGACCACGAAGCAATAAAGACCGCGACTTACAGTCGATGCCCTCACCGCAAACACAAAGCACACGAGGGACGGAGGCAGTTAGTTCACGACGTTAAATTCTTCATTGACTGAGCTAGCCGCCCCGCGCCGCCGTCTGCGTTACTGCATACAAACTGGTTTGTGTGATCCACGGATATGCCGCACCGCCAGTGCCCGCCGAGCACCGGCGCGGCGGCGCGGTCTTTTTGCCCTCTAAGTGCTTTGGTAGTATAGGATTCCCTTTGCGCTATCGTTCGCGGTCAAATTGACCGGCTCGGCCTGTCCCGCCGTGTGTATCACGCCTTAGCGGCACAGATAGCTCGCGGTCACGGGCGCTCGCGCCACTCCGAAGTGCGGGGTGAGGTGCGGTATCTGATATGAGCGCGGGGAAGAGTGTCTCTTCTATATAGTACTATTATGTATTACTAGCTGCGCCCCGCGGTTTCACCCGCGTAAGTTTCGATCCCGTGGGAATATCGACATAAAAAGTATCCTATGTGTTATTCTGATGTATAAACTATATTACTGTAAAGTTTCATCAAAATCCGTTCAGTAGTTTTCGCGTGAAAGAGTAACAAACATCCATACATCCATACATACAAACTTTCGCATTTATAATATTAGTAGGATGTGATGTGGGGAATGTCCATATCACTAACACAAGCAGTTACAATACACCTTAACATGTCGAACTAGTGTAATTTTCACTGCGCGGCGGTTTCCTTGTGGCTCAGCCGCCGCGCCTCAGTCGCAAGCTCAGCGGAACAGGTCTCGATGAACCCCCCTCCCCCCTACGTGCTTGCACACCACTGCCTCACACAACCTTCTAACCGGAAATAAGCCTGTGTAGTGTTACGGTTCAATGGTTTGTTTTAATGCCGACTGCCTGATGCCATACGCACGACGAGCGAGCGCGCCGGGACGGGACAATCGCAAACAAAACACAGTGTACACTTTCTTTGTCAACATAAGTTCTGCTGATACTTACTTGTCCGTAGTAAATTTCTTACTTTTTATCGCAATGATTTTTAAGAGAGTCAGTCTTTCTAGGCAAGTCAGTGTAGTTGCAGCGGTCAATTCTACCCTCGCAGTAAAACGAAGTGGTGAATAGGTCTGCATCCAGCATTCGCCTCACGCCCCGCGCAGGCGCGACAGACGCACGCTCTCTGTAAGTCTGCGCTGTTGTACTCTATTACATACGAGGGTGACACTGAAAGTTCTTAGAAAATCAAAAACTGAACAAACTAGCAAGTTATTAGTTTTATTATATCTTTTCAAAATAGTGTCCATTTACATCAATACATCGCTGCATTCGCTGGAACCACTGAGAAAAGCACTTTGCCCACTCGTCCTTAGGGGTCTCTTCGACGGCATTTTGAAACGCAGCCACTGCTTCCTCGGCGTCCATAAAACGTTTTCCTCAAATTTTTTCTTTTATTTTCGGAAATATATAAAAATCGCAAGGTGCGAGGTCGGGGCTATAGGGCGGGTGACCCAGTAATTCCACGTCTGACGTCACCAAGTAGTCGATTGTTTGCTTGGCGGTGTGCGATGAGGCGTTGTCGTGGTGAAGGAGGGTCCTACTGCGAGGTCATTTCTCCCGAACTTTTTCAATACAAGTGGCAAACAATTGTTAGTGTACCACTCTGCAGTAACTGTTTTTCGATCCTCTAAAACAATTGTTGCGTAATGACCTGTCCTTCCGAAGAACGAGGCCACCATCTTTTTTCCCACGCTTCAACCTCTCTTCACTTTAGTTGGTAACTCCTCGGAAGAAAACACCTAGACAGCAGACTGTCTCTTAGTTTCAGGATCATAAGTTCAATAAATCCAGCTTTCGTCACCCGTAAGTATGTCGAACACAGCATTTGAGTCACCTCCGTTAAATCTTTGAACCATTCCACGACACCAATCAACACGACGGAGCTTTTGGGCCTCTGTGAAATTATAAGGTATCCACCGGGCACAAAGCTTCCTGACCGCTAAATGTTCATGGAGGATTTTGTAAACTTGACTCATACAGATGCCTAAGCTTGTCCGAATCTGCTGATAAGTCACTGTTTTGTCAATCTCTAAATACGCCGCACAACACTGACGTTATCTTCAGTCGTCGCCGTAGAAGGCCGTCCCTCACGCAGATCATCGGTGAGATTAGTGCGACCACGTTTAAACTCATTAAACTAGTTGTAAACAGTGGCACGAGATGGGGCTTCATCGTGAAAGGCCAATCGAAGTCTATCATAAATTTCTTGTTGACTTAAATGACATCGAAAGTCATAAAAAATCATTGTACGAAAATTTTCTCGCGTTAAATTCATGCTGACGTGACGCAGACAATTTTGAATTTGCCGCCAAATCGTAAACAAATGACAAATTAATAAAATAAATACACAATAATATTGGCAAAGAGTTCCATTTTCAAAATTTGAACTGATTTTTTTATTATATCGTTTACACTTTGGACAGTTCTAAAAACTTTCAGTGTCGCCCTCGTAAGAGAGATGCTCAAAGGTCGTGAGTTCGATCTTCAACTGCTTTCTGTGGTGGTGGTAGTATAAACGGGCATGTGGTTTACTTGCAGCAGTTAATCGCTGCGACTGCAACCAAGTTCTCAACGCCTCACACAGTCCAGTACGATGATCATTTTTTTGATGATGATTTTTGTCTCCTTTATTCTTCCACACGCTGACTACATCTCTTTATTTATTGTCCTATCGCAGGTATGCTTTTTTTTTTGTGGATGGGAAATCATCAAATGCCCCCTCCCGCTCTGGGTGGAGCAGAAGGGAGTGTCAGACTCTTACTGACTAAAACCCACCCGTGTTCCTTCCTTAACCCTTTGTGTTCCGGGGCAGCGGTAACCCTTTCGGACAATCCCGCTGCCCCGGCCGGATCGCAGGTATGCTGGAAGAGATTTCTTAAGAAATAAGCATCACCTTTGTACCTATTTTTCTGTTCTGTTTTTTCTTGTGTGTTTATTTAAGTGTGTACATAAATGGTAAAACAAATAAATAACATCCATGTCGTGTAGGTACCTACTCGATACTAGACGTACACGATAATAATCAATAGCACAAACATTTAATTGAAAACGAGTAGATTCCGATCGATAAGCAGTAATCTTTAACAAGTCAGATCTGATTAGAGACCATATCAGATGGGTCGCTATGACGTGATCTAAGTAACATGTTTCTAAGTGAAGAATTGTTTAATCACGTCATGATATTCGTGTGGGACACATTACCACCAGAGTGATATCCCACGGACCTTATTAGCTCGGAATTGTAAAATACGTCAATCGAAAGCTAGCTCGCCAAAAACCAATGTATGAGCAGTGCAACAGTGCCGAACCAGACGAAAGGCACCTTCGGTCACAATACAAAACCAACCGACCTCGTCGTGTTGTCAGCTTGTCACCCGACCTCGTCGTGTTGTCAGCTTGTCACTCGACCTCGTCGTGTTGTCAGCTTGTCACCCGACCTCGTCGTGTTGTCAGCTTGTCACCCGACCTCGTCGTGTTGTCAGCTTGTCACCCGACCTCGTCGTGTTGTCAGCTTGTCACCCGACCTCGTCGTGTTGTCAGCTTGTCACCCGACCTCGAGCCCCCCACATTTCGGAAGTTTATTTTTCCTCTTCCACTCGGATTGAATAACATATCTTAAGAGTGATTGCTCTCATGAGTGATCTGTCTGATATTACGTTTACGAACATTCGCCACGGTTATTCATTAATTTGTTTGATAACGTCGCAGCGAGCGTATGCACTCGAGCGGTATTAACGTGCGTTACTAATGAAACATAATGCGCTAACACAGGCGCACGGCTCAGGTGTGGCGACTCTGTGCCGGAATTAACTCGTCGGCACGCGGAACGGCTCCGAGCGGGCAGCTCGCACCGCGCGCGCCGTCAGAGGGAGCACTCGGCACATGGAGCACTCGGCACATGGCATGCGGAGCGTGCGGCGCCGCGTGGAACGGGCGCTCGGGACAGGACTTTAGAATAGCTGTTCCTCACTATGTCGAAGACGTTCATAATTTCTTACTCATACACATTATTTCATCGATCAAGTACTTGGTCAAAGTAGCAGGCAAGAGTTGGATGCGGGAGACCCAAGACCGAGAAAAGTGGCGTGCAAAGGAGGACCAGCATTCACTCAGCATTGGATGAAGAAGAGAGAGGATAGACGAGAGACATTATTTCAGTCTGTTTTTCCCCATTGATTAAGATTTTTCCACCCCGTATAACACACAGTAAGACATGCTCGTGTTGAACTGTGGCTATTACAAGAACGATCGCTGCGTCACAAGTCGGTGGCCCGACGCACACTAATAGCACTTCCAGTTTTCTTACTCGTGTGCGCAGGCGCGCAGTGCTCACAGACTTCAAACGATGCAAGTGATGCAACGTGAATGAACACCGCATCTTCGGCATCAGAGACACCTCTGACGCCTCCCAGCGCCCGGTGCCGTGTCACAACGACGGGCCGGATTCCTTCCTTCGCGTCGCGTTCGCAGAAGTCGGCGGCTGATTCCACGAGAGATAGATCCCACATAATGTATCGTTGCAATGTACTCGAGACAGTTGTCTAGTTAGACTAGCGGGCATTTGCGATCGTCGGGAGCGATACCGCAGAATAAATAGCGTCTGTACTAAGAGCTGCGAGGTGCGTGAGTACGCTCACACTCGCGTCTATTAATACTCGTGTTGACGAGCATCCATCACTGCGCTTGTATCCTCCGCCGGCATCGCAGAGATTGCTGCACATATGCCAGTGGCACGGCACAGTTTTTATGTATCTGAATCTGAAATTTATTATGCTCTAGACTTTGTTTAATATGACCAATGGCACTGCCCGGTGGCATGGCCCGGTGGCACGGCCCGGTGGCATGACCCATGGGGACGGTCGCGGGCATAAGTTACCATAAGGTGCCACTAGTCTATATGTTTTCTATACTTTCGGGAGGGTATTACTCCACTGTTTGACATTGTACATCCAAACTGTACGGAAACAGAATAGTAAAATAAAAAGCCATTAAAAAGTTATGAGCCAACAAAGATTCGTTTTTCTTGCTAATTTTAACGTAACTTTGGCCGGGTGTAAATAAGTAAGTAATAAAAGAAGTGTAAAATCTTCAAAACAAACTCGGCACCGACAAAGCTCAATTGTCGAAGTGTGCAAAAAACTTTGTTTGTAATTGATTTATGCAGTGATTTTTTCACAAAACTCAATTTTCCGAAGGGCTTTTCGTATTTTTTTACGCGCATTTTAGTTCGGAACGGTGTTTGTGTGCGTGCGAACTAGACTTTGTGCGTGTAGACTAGCGTCTAACTGCTCATCTCTGTTAGGCACGATGCCAGGTGAGACAGCGTGCGTTTTGGTAATGTCCATCAGTGAGTTCCAGCTCGCGACAAGTTCCACCTTAGCTCCAGCACTCCGCCAGCCGCCTCGGATCACCAAAAACATGAACATGTTTGTTGGCGACAGTCGCTTGCAATTTTTTCTCAATGAATGTTGCCAACTAATTCGCCCAGTAAACCTGTGACCTAAATAATGATCACTGGGCAATTATTTGATTAAAACTGCGTGCTTGCCAAGAAGCGAGCGCTCGAACCGCGTCACCGCCTCGGGGCACCGGTGAGACCAAATTAACAGAGCGCGAGGGGCCAGGCCTCATGCTGCACGGGATCCACCAGGATCCCATGGATGACATTGCGCGGTTTGCGATTTAAATGAATTTCGCAGACTTCGTTCGCTTTGTAGTTCGGGGATCTGAACTGAATTGACTTCATGCTGATCTGCACACGAACAATGAATCACCTCCACTCGTGATATTGCAGTGAATGTATCGATAGCGAACGGGACAGTTTGGGATGACTGTCCAGTAGCAGATGCACAGTGCACACACTACTGCTCGCCGCGTCGTCGCTTACCTCACGGCACCTGCAAAACATCGAATCACTGTAGCCCAGCTACTGGTGCCAAAGCCGTCACTCGTGTCGTGCTGCCGTGTGGTGTCGCAGGCGCCGCTCGTGCCAGGTCGTCAGGGCGCGCGCGAGGGCGGCGCGCGCGCACTGTTGAGCAGTCACCGCGACGCGATATCTACCTCGCCTTATCTCCACCATCGCTTATCAAATGCAATCGTTTGTTATCAGCAAGGGACAATATTCAACATGTCGTTATCGGCTAGGGTCAACACACAACATCTTGGTGGGACGAAGACTTACTTAAGAGATTTATTTGAACAGGTGATACGATATTGAGGCATAGGCATCAGTGTGGTGGGGCGACCCGCGGGGCTGCCAGCAGTGTTAAGTGCAGGACGTAGCTCGTGACCGAAGCTCGACTATCTCCTTGTTCATAAACATTCACTGAACACATTGAACTTGCATTACAAACGGCTCTGCCACCTGACCTTGGGGAAGTTGGTTCCTCTGTTCACTACACAACATGAAGCAAAGAGCACCTACAGCCTCCGGTACGCGGTACCCGATATCAGAACGTACCTACTTGGCGTAATCACAAATAAATATTAGAGACCGACCGACAAGCGACCGGGGAAGGGGCAATCACCCTGGAGCTTGAATATTGATATGCATTGTAGCGTCAAGTCACTGTATACTGATGACTCGCATGAAGTGAGTCGCTGCACACGTAAGGCCGCCGTCGTGACGTCACACGATAATGTCAAAGGGCACGCCGCCCGCGAGAGGGCGGCGCGGCGCCGGCGCGGGTGGGCGCTGCTCGCGGAGAAAGCGCGGAGATGCACCGCCGCCTCGCCGGACCAACCCATCAATATTCTAATGCGCGGTATGTAGCGCGATCATCTCGCACGCGGTTTCTAAACTATTTTGATTTTGTTGATTTATTTGCCTTATAAGTAGGAACGACTCGAGGAACCAGCTGCTCGAGTGACACAAATCGGACACGGTAAGTCAAGTCACCGCGTCATACGCCGAAGGCAGACGGACGGCCAAAGATTGCTGATACAATAGTGACTGGAGTGCTTCTTCGGAGTAGACTGTCGTCCTCTGCGGCACTATAAGTCTCCGCGGGCGCTGCGGCCGCATGCGGTGACGCAAAAGACCGCACGGCCGCATGCGGTGACGCAACAGATCGCACGGCCGCGCTCAGTGCTCGTTCAATTCGCACACCGAGCTCCTAACACCGTTCCAAAATTGTATGATCACTTACATAAGACATTCGTTATGCATAATTACGTTGCAGCGTCTCACATGCGCTGTCTGTATTTCAGTAAGTGTGCTGTAGTGCCTTGGAGCGGGCACGGAATAGATGCTCGTTAGAAAGTGTGTCGCGAGCGCGCGGGGGAGACGGCCGCGGAGATAACGCACGCACAGCCTCTCAGATATCGCTCACTATGCCGTAATGTGCAATCAAATCAATTTGGATCCGATCTCCAATCTGAAAGGCGCAACTAAACTCATCGTGGTCAGGCTCCGTGAGAGCTGCTGTGACATGTCAACGCTACTGAACTCGCTCTTACGCTACAAGTTTAAGCGAATGCTGCAGTTGATGCACTACTGCACATAATGTGCATCGCGGGAACAAACTACATCGTAACTTGAAACCATTCTCTGACCTTAATGTTTCTACCAACAAATTGAATAATGTAACATTGAGGACAACACGGTAGCGTGCCGCGGGAGGGCGGAGGCCTACACGCAGCGATGGGTGAAGCAAAGCGCTGGTGCTGATGAACCTCATCATCTATACTTATAATAAATCTGTAGAGAGGTCAATTCTGTACATGAAATATATTTCCAAAATAACTATCAGCGGGTGATTAGTGATCGTTACTGACGCCAAAAATGCAATCAGTAAAATTTTTGTCTGTCTGTCTGTCTGTATGTTCGTTATAGAAACAAAAACCACTCGACGGATTTCAACGAAACTTGGTACAATTGTTCTTCATACTCCTGGGCAGGTTATAGTATACTTTTCATCACGCTACGATCAATAGGAGCAGAGCAGTGAAGGGAAATGTTGGGAAAACAGGATTTCTTTTTAGGTGAAGTAGTAATAGGTTAGTAGTAGTTAGTTAGTAGTAGGTAAGTTTTGGTTAATTTATGTTCATTTTTTTTAATATTAAGTAGGTAAAAGCGTAGGTACTTTTATTAATTATAGGTATAGGTATTATTAATTATAGTAGTTATAGGTATTTAGTTTTAAGTGAAGTAGGTTTTATTATATATTATTTTATATATTAGACGTAGTTATATATTTTTAGTTATTCAAGCCCCAAGCGGACGCCGGCGTCCGCCCGCTATTGTCTTGAAAAACGCGTTGAATGAGAAATACGCGTTCTCAAGAATCGGCAGAAGAAAGAGCACATCGGTTAAACTCTATGAGAGTTAGTGCCTCAATTTCCGGAAGTCATTATTCCACGCGGACGAAGTCGCTGGCAAAAGCTAGTTTGATATAAAAACCTAGTTCATTGTAGTTTCTCTACTAATGTACAAAACAGAAGTGATACCTCGTAATACCTATGTATTGTGATAATGTTTAGAGGCACTCTCGTAGAGGTGAAGCAGTAGGTAATGTACACATCTCTAGGCGTGCAGCACGGCGCGGCCGTGACGTCACTGGCAGATAAACAAACTTCATTAATACTTATCAACGAACATAACGAACTAACAGAGCCGCAATAACTGTAAATTACTGTAATTTTTACTTTCTAATAGCACGGACTTTCTGACATGAATACAGTCAAATGGCAGTTTCGACACGAGTGTTGGTTCGATCCGGCTGTCTACCCGTGTGCTCCAGGCTGATGTCTCGTCCGCGTGACTGTGGAAGTCGGCGTGCATTGTGTCTGATCTTGATCACAGATGACAGCGCTCAGCTGCGCCTGAGTGGGCGCTATATCGCTTACGAGTTACGAGGCGTGTCTGTAGATAATATCGCAGTTGATCTCGAGCAGCTTTCGTTCGGGTATCTTAGAGCTCGCACTAGTGATTGTTAGGTCAGGCCTTAGTGCACATGTTGCGCCACTTGCTTCATGCTGGGCGGCGCGGCGAGGGGCACCGCGCCGGGCGAACCACTCTCTTTCTGCTAACTAAACTGAGCTCCTGCGACTTGCGAGGCTATCTCGCGCGCCACCGGGGCTAGGACACCGCGCATTAAACGACTACGAGCCATACTCCGAGCATTGGCTGCGTTAGACTGGCGACGAACTAGTGTCAAGCTTGCGTCGCCTCGACGAAAGTGTGGAGCCCCCTAAGAGTGTCCGCCTGCCCTCCGCGGCGCCGCTCAGCTGATGGCAGATAGCGCAGACAATGGAGCAGCCTCCCCGCCCGTCCCGCGCGCCCCGCTCGCACCTCGCCGACGTGTCTATAGTGTCGGGCAGCAGCGCATAATAGCATCGTGGTGTTGATGATTTAATCGTCATGTTATGATCAGCGTGCGAGCGCTCCCAGCGCGGTTGTTGTGGCGGCGCGGCGGCGGTGGCGACGCACAGTGAACGAAGTCAAAAAGGATTCGTTTGTACATTTTTGAAATCTACATAACTAATACAATACTTTTATTGTCAATACTAAGAGTATGAATTAAATATTGATTACTTATACAAGTTGCATGAAAAAATATTTTGCAAAATTTGAACAACTTCCACCGTCCTGATTTTTTTCTTCTCATACAATTAAATGATCCTTACACGAAACAGAGTCGAATAGTAATAAAAAAAATATATTTGTGGATTTCACTCATTCTAGTCATTCTTGTGGACAACTCACACCTGACCAAAAAAAATTAATATGCCAAAATTGTTAAGATCAAAAAAGGAATAAGGTTTTAGAAAGTTTTCTGATTTATTCTGATTTCCACCTGTTGGCCAACTTAAAAGAAACTCTATATCTCCAACAGCACAAAATGTCACAGTACCAGATTAGATGCAAAACTACGTTCATAATTTGTACTATTCAAATCTTCAATCTGTTGTTTGAGAAAACTTGAGAGTTGCGAGATATTCATGAATTTATGTTTTTCTTCATACAATTTTTTTTTTAAATAATGGGTAAAACGTAAAAGTCATAGAACAATATTATTTTGTACTTGATAGTAGATTTCATTTGTGTCATTATTTTTTTTAAACCAATGAGTTTTTTGATTCCTGTGTTCTACGGTTAAAGGAGATGTTCCAAAATGTATGGAGCCTGGGCCAGGTCCTTGTACACCATACTTAAAAATAGGGAAATTCATTTAAAACAGTTCTCAACTGTCCAATTGCTTTAAAATAGCTTGGTTTTCTGGTAAACAGAAGAAATTACACTTGAAATTGCAACACACAAAAAACAACCCGTCATGGCGGTAAGCGGTCATTTTGATTGATTAATGACGTTTGACATGTTTTTGTTTATTTCGACGCTAGACGAAAGTGACAGAAGTGACACTGTTGTGACAACTGACAGTTCTCTTTTTAGCAACAGAGTAACTAAATCTGTGAGACGCCATGTTGAAATTGAATAAAATTAATTGATAAATATCAGTTCACTACCACAACAGTACACATTTCATTGAATTATTTGTATTTTTCCCGAATTCTACAGATTTTTCTCTTTTTTTTGAGATGCTGTACATAGACCTGGCCCATTTTAAAACGTCTCCTTTCAGGCCAGTGTGCGGCGGTGGCGATGGCGGTGCGCGGGCGCTAGTTTCACCGCGTGGAGAAACTGGCGCGTTTCACTGCGTCACACTGCCTGTTCCTGACGTCGCCGACGCGGCGCACGGAGCCACGACACGCAGGTCAGTGGGCTCGAGCTGACCATTCTGAACACCCCAACACACGTATCCGTTTTTTACGGTTCCGTACCTCAAAAGGAAAAACGGGAACGCGTGGAGGTATCGAGTTGAAATTAAAACTATATATATTCAGGTCTGCGGTCCCTTGAAGCTGTAAAAAAATCAAACTTCTAAGTTAACGTATATACAGGCTGTCCCTGGAAGTATGGATCAAATCGAATAGGGGCGTGGGCAAGGTCATTTCCAAACTTTTTGATCCTGAGAATGATTGATGATTGAGAATTATTTTACGGTTCAAAAGTTGTAACCAATTTTTTCAATCGTTTCGCATAGTGCTCAAAGAAAAAAAAATCATTAAAAAAACTATCAGGGCTGTCTAAAAAACTTAAATTGAGAGTTCCTGGTAGTTTTTTTTTAATGATTTGGTTCTTTCAGCACTATGCAAAGTGATTGAAAATAACAAAAGTCGGTCATAACTTTGAACCGTAAAAAAATTCACCAACATTCTCAGGATCAAAAAGGTTGGAAATGACTTTGCCCTCGCCCCTATTTGATTTGATCCATACATCCAGGGACACCCTGTATACGATACGGCCGTTTATGCCGCAAAAAACAAAATAAGTAAAACAATATAAAATAGACTAGATAAGGACGTAAGAAGCACTAATAATTTCAGTTCTGTTAATAAAATACTCATGACATTGTTACGGTGAAGTGTAACTTGATACCACACTATGCCACTTACGCCAAAATGATGCAACTTGAGTCCAATAGAGTTTGTACTATGAAATAAATAATAAAGGACCATTAAAGGTAACTCATATTTTCAGTTTTGTTAATTAAATACGCGTCACAGATGAGGGCGCATAACTCGAGACGGAGGTACTTTAGAGCTGAGCTGTCATAGTAACTATTGTTTATAAAGAAGTACTCTACACATCTAACAAGGTGGCGTTAGTGTGCCATAAAAAAAGGCACAATTTTTGCGCATAGCATTTTAAAATATGTAGTTTTGCCAGAACAACTAAAATCGAATTTGACAATCGCGACTCCACGTGGTATTTTTTTCTTTCTTTTGGCTTCGTAACGTGGTGGTGGTGGTGGTGGTAGTAAATGTTTGGTATAATTTACAATCACATACTTTTGAATCACTTCGACGCCACACAATTCTAACGCGAACTCTGTTCATTAGTATTGAATTTCTGATTGTCATCATCTACTTTTGCTGTTGACTGTACTTGTTTGCCCTACGGCCCTACCCCGTGATTTTTTTTAGAGCGAGAGGCGGGCATGGGGAGCAGCCTCGACGAGTACTTTTAGGGAATTTTTCACTTTTTGTATAGAAAATTATTACCTACATGTTGAATTTTGTTTTGGGGGTTTCCTAGGTATAATAAAGGGGGTCGAAATTTTCATTATTTAGCTATAAGACACACCATTTTGAGATAAAAGCAAAAGAAAAGAAAAGAAACCGGTCAAGTGCGAGTCGGACAGTCGGATTCGCGCACCGAGGGTTCCGTAAAAAGTAGGTATGTAACTACAAAATGGTTTTCGGATTTTTTCCTTTTATTGTGCTACATGACCTTGCTTCTTGCCAAATTTCATGATTCTAAGTCAACGGGCAGTACCCTATACATTTTGATTTCCTTGAGAGTGTCGAAATATACGTTTTTTGCGGCATAAACGGCCATATCTTTTTTTTACGTTAACTTAGAAGTTTGATTTTTTCACAGCTTCAAGGGACCACAGACCTGATTAGGTATATGGTTTTAATTTCACCTCGATACTTTCACGTGTTCCCGAGATATAGGGTTTTGAAAGACAGACGGACGGACGGACAACAAAGTGATCCTATAAGGGTTCCGTTTTTCCTTTTGAGGTACGGAACCCTATAAAAGATACAGTACTTTTTTTTTGCACCTGAAGTCGAGGTGTTGGTGGAGAAATGTTGGCACTCTTTGGGAAAAATAAAAATACAAGATACAGAAATCATTGCGTTGCATTGTTTGCTAGTGTCGTTTGTAGGGTATTGTATCCAAAGCCGCGCACATTACTCATTATCTACCTGCTCATGAACTAGTACACACGCGAGGCTTCAAGTATAGTAGTAGTCTACGCTTCAAGTGCGCACTCGAACAGAGTCCCGATAGAATCGCTCGCACTCGGCACCGCCGAGTGCCAAGTGCTTCCCGACCGTGAAGCCAATATGAATGAACCAGCGCTCTAGGCTTGAGTCGCAACATTATGCGTCCCCAGGATGTTGTGAATGTTCTAATGGACAAAGCTGTTACTGATGATATTATTTAAAGAGTTTCGGCGCGTGTTAGTTGCATTTCCTTTCTGATATTATATTTAAAACAGACACAAAAAGAAACTAGAATCATGAATGTTAAATACATTTATTAAAACATACAAAGTACAGTCGAGTTCATTAATGTATTGGCAGTGACAAAGTTTCAAAATATTATGAGCGTTAAAATGATCATTTAATTCTATACAAACTTAGACATAAATAAAATGTTAACATACATTTAAAGTTTAAAAATATTATAAGCGTTAAAATGATGATCATTTATATCGCATCGCTTAAAATATTTTGAAACTTTGTCACTGTCAATATATTAATGAACTCGACTGTACAGCCAACAGCAAAAGTAGATGATGAAAATCAGAAATTCAATATTAATGAACGGAGTTCGCGTCAGAACTGTGTGGCGTCGAAGTGATTCAAAAGTATGTGATTGTAAATTATACCAAACATTTACTACTTCGACGCCACACAGTTCTGACGTGAACTCCATTCATTAGTATTGAATTTCTGATTTTCATCATCTACGTTTGCTGTTGACTGTACCAAGGAAATAAAGTAGAACTCAGTATTGCTTAGTGCTTTTTTGGGTCTATTTACTTTAACACTTGCAGATAAACAATGGCCTCGTTTATTATTAGCATGGCCATTATTTTTTTCAGCATTAGCAGGGCGTCCATTCTGGATACGATTATTAAGTACCCTTGGAAATACCTCGTTTCTTCCGCCTTGAAATGACCGTCGGCTATACTTTTATTTTTTTCGAATGCGTTGCTCGTATTTATGCTGCAGCAAATGCGATGGTTTGGTCCTCTGTTTCTATGACTGGCAATGTTTTTAAGAATTTTCGCAAGATTATAATTTTATTGGGACGCTGCACTCCACACAACTTGAGCAGGTGCCCGCTCCACGCTGCACTCCACACAACTTGAGCAGGTGCCCGCTCGACGCTGCACTCCACACAACTTGAGCAGGTGCCCGCTCGACGCTGCACTCCACACAACTTGAGCAGGTGCCCGCTCGACGCTGCACTCCACACAACTTGAGCAGGTGCCCGCTCGACGCTGCACTCCACACAACTTGAGCAGGTGCCCGCTCGACGCTGCACTCCACACAACTTGAGCAGGTGCCCGCTCGACGCTGCACTCCACACAACTTGAGCAGGTGCCCGCTCGACGCTGCACTCCACACAACTTGAGCAGGTGCCCGCTCGACGCTGCACTCCACACAACTTGAGCAGGTGCCCACTCCACGCTGCACTCCACACAACTTGAGCAGGTGCCCGCTCGACGCTGCACTCGACACAACTTGTGCAGGTGCCCGCTCGACGCTGCACTCCACACAACTTGAGCAGGTGCCCGCTCCACGCTGCACTCCACACAACTTGAGCAGGTGCCCGCTCGACGCTGCTCTCCACACAACTTGAGCAGGTGCCCGCTCGACGCTGCACTCCACACAACTTGAGCAGGTGCCCGCTCGACGCTGCACTCCACACAACTTGAGCAGGTGCCCGCTCGACGCTGCACTCCACACAACTTGAGCAGGTGCCCGCTCGACGCTGCACTCCACACAACTTGAGCAGGTGCCCGCTCGACGCTGCACTCCACACAACTTGAGCAGGTGCCCGCTCCACGCTGCACTCCACACAACTTGAGCAGGTGCCCGCTCGACGCTGCACTCCACACAACTTGAGCAGGTGCCCGCTCGACGCTGCACTCCACACAACTTGAGCAGGTGCCCGCTCGACGCTGCACTCCACACAACTTGAGCAGGTGCCCGCTCAAAGATGCACTCCACACTACGATACAACGTATCACCGCATCCCGGACGTGAGCTACTTTGATATTATTTGCCACCACTATTTTCATAAATTTCAGCACATTCAATTGAGACTCACATTCATCTGTTTTGTAGAATAATAAATAGGCTCCAATAATTTGCTAACAGTCAGATGTATTATAATTGATTACAAAGAAGTTTTAAATTCATTAGTTTATAATGAGTCTGGCGGCTAAGGATTGTGCTTTATGAAAGAACCATTAAACTAATGTTTTTCCATAACGTTCAAATTATTTCGTCCTACGTTACTTGTCTGACAGCTACTCATTAGTTTTTATGATAAATAGGTTATTTTATCGTAAAAATAATCTCATCTCTTTACCCAGATTTGACGCAAGCTTTCGACAAAGTGTTGCACAAAGATCTTATAACTTCCGAAATCTAAACTGCACTTTGTTATGGCTACATTTATACAAAAGCAGAAATAAAACAATATAATACCTATTTTATCCGCATATTAATTATATTTATAACCGATTTCAAAAAAGGAGGGTCTGTATTCGACCCGCATGTATGTATGTTTTTCTCGAGATTTTCTCAAAAACTCATGAACCAATTTTGATAATTCTTTCAATTAATGTGATTTTAAGTGAACAGACAGCTGTGCTGCTGGGGAGTTTGTTGCGCCACTTCTTCTCCCCAGCGAAAGCACTAGGAAGTGGTGAAGGGCGGGCGTTTTGGGGGGACTGTCTTTTGTAATTTTGACATCCGAAAAGTGCTGATTCTCAGCCTAGTTTGAATAAATGATTTTGATCTACATACTTTCAGGAAGGTTTTAGTGTATTTCATTAGGTAATTATTTTTATGTACGAAGTTATGCATAAAATGTACTGCATCTCCGGCATTTCTGTGCGAATTTTGATGATTCTTCTAGTCGGTGTCTTAAATTATTCAATGATAATTTCAGTGTTAATTGAATTTGTGTGGGGTACCTATGTAAGTACAACTAAAGGGTGAAATTTTTTTTTTTTACAAAAAAAAAAATCCACTTCCAAAAAAATAACTTTAATTCCGGTAGTCGGTGTTAAAAAATGCGGAACCAACGACACCGAAAAAGTTATTTTTATTTATTTATTTATTTAATTTTAAAGAAGGCTTACAGACTAACATACCACTGATATATAGCATATAATATTTAAAAAATTGCTAATAACAAGCCTCCACATATGGTAAATTTTTCACTTTGTTGTTTTTTTGGAAGTCGGTTTTTTTTACAAAAGGTTTTGTATACATATCTAGTTTATAACGTAACTAATGTTTGTTTATTTTTGGAAGAAGGATTACCTCAAGGGAGTGTACACGGTCCGCATTTTTACATACATGTTTTTTAACATGTGAAAAAATCGCGATTTGGAAAAAAAATATTAAGTACCTATGTATTTTATATATCGAATATTTAAGAGAAAATTTTAATGGTGTAAACACTGCGTAAGTGGTTACGAGGAATCAGTAAAAACACTTTGTAACGTTTCAGCTTCATTGATGATTACGAGTATCGGTATCACGCGTACACTTTTAGTCTCAAAACTTCGCCGTTGCTGGATTTTATGATTATATTGACTGACATAAATAAGTGTTTTCCCAGAATGTTCATGTTAACATTTCCTGGCTCTTTGTAGACACCTGAGAATTTAAAGTGTGACTGGGATGACAATATAATTAGTGTGCAGTTTCAACCCTAGGGCAACCAATCTTTGTAATGGGTAAGTACGATGAGAATATGTCATGCTCACTCAAATGTCCCGCTGATGGTGGAGCGTGTGTTAGATCATTTAGTTTCCTTTAAAATGGTTTAGCTGAATCGTGCTGATCCCTGCGTCATGTTTCTCCGAGCTCCGTCAGTTGAGAACTTGAAACCAGTCATCTCATAGCTAGCATGTTGTTTTTCTTTGTATCTTTTTGCTGAATTCTGGAATCTGGACGCTTCTACCGTGCACGTCTTTATTACATCGTCCTCAAATATACTATTGCAAATTCAATATTACATATTTTGTAACAATATAATTTGCTGTGCAGTCAGTATTTATGCTATGTATATAGTATCTTTGTACAAAAATAAATTTAACTGTATTGCATTATGAGGAAAAAAGTAATGTTATATTGATGTATAATTTCGGATTACCTGCAGTTTGAGTTTTGTTAAACATTTAGTTTATTTGTAGTGAAGTAAGTTATTTGATGTAAAAAAGAATATAAATGATGAGTATGTTTGATATGCAATTTATAATATCCCTTTATTTAGATCCGCTCCTAAGACGATTTGGTTTGGTTATGAAAATTTTTGTAGGTATAAGCTTAGATTATTAATCAATGTGGGTAATCTGGCCCACAAAAGACTTATCGTATGCTTTGGAAGATACAGCCCGTGGCACTATTCTATGACGAGTATCGTGGAGAATGCGCACTTGTTCGAGGTAGTCGCGGCACGCCTGCCCCTCTTGAGGTAACTTGGTAATAATAGAAGGACTCGGGACGTTGCACCCATTGTGTGCACAATGAACGTATTCCTGATCGTTCCGGCAAATCTAATACAGTGATATAGAATCACCGTTTGCTTTAATGAATAAGTGAGAGAAATATGTCAGTCGTGTTTGAAAGACCGTACCTTGACACCATTACCGCAACACTAACTGGTCATACCAGACGCACAGTTTGTAAACGTCTTGCGGATACGATGGAGCACCAGTAACAAGTACCAACTAAGTGCTCTAGTGCTCCCACTATTGACCGAAACTTACAGCTTTGTGGACCGACACTGTGAAGTAGACGTATCTACAATTGTTACCCAAATGAGCACATCACAATTAGCTGAATTGACAGCGTCGCGCTTCGTCTAAACTTGCATCGCCAGGCGCGGTTAATTACAATGTTTTATCAATATCATCACAGCTCGTTCGATTCAATCAGCTTCACAGTCGATCGAGTCGGAGCCTTCAGTGACGTGCCCAGACGCAAATGAGGACAATTTGTTATAATGATACAGCGGAGTGTGTTCACTTTTGTTCCGAGAGCTCTGTCGGCTGCGGAGAGCGCACAACCGGTTAGCAGCGCGCGGCTCGGGCCGTCGGCGCTAGGAAGCGCAGCCGGGCTCACCTTGTGCTAGTAGCTGTGCCGACGCCGATCACTGATCAGAGGCGGGCGGCGGCCGGAACGGGCGCGAGCTCATACTGCGCGGTCGACGACCTGCTGCTGCGCCACGGCACGTAACTGTACAACACACACTTCACTGCGCGGCGAGAGACCGCGCGCGTCGCGACTGTTGGCTGAGGGACCGCGGGGCGAACTGAACCGGCGCTGGTGGGGCCTGGGCGCCGCGTGCGCCGGCGGCCTTGACCGCCCCCTGCCGCGCCGCGCCCCCTGTTCCCCCCTCGCCAGCCGCCTCCTGCTCCGGCGCATCCGCATCATTGCTTCTTCCTTGGCGGGTAATGGTGTCCGCAGGCTTCCGACACTCAAGTGGGCGAAAGTCATTAGTCATTATTATTACCCTTAGATCATGATTGCTATTTGTTTATGTTTTGTTTATGTTACTATAGCGGTAATGTAGGCCCAATTAAGCTTGTCAACAGATACGCTGAGAGCTTTTCGAAATGTTGATGTAGCTTCTGAACGAAAAAACCCTAAAGTAAATCGTTTTATTGCATAATCTTGCTAACCTAGACTAAGTTAGCAAGATTATGCATTAAAACGATTTAAAAAAAAATGTCCCTTACTAGGTTTTGAAATGGGACAGCCGATATAGGGTGTTTTAAATTAGACAATGAAAAATATTATTAGTGATTTATTTTGGCAGGAATATTTAAATATCACACTATGACACTAAGTACACATTTGTATTTGTTAACCGACTTCAAAAAGGAGGAGGTTATCAATTCGACGGTATGTTTAATTTTGTGTTTGTTACGCGATTACTAAATGTGGACCGATTTTCAAAATTCTTTTTTTGTTTGAAAGGGTATACTTCCGAGGTGGTCCCATTGTCACCAAGTCGGAATCTGATGAGGGAATCCCATGGAAACCGAGGGAAACCCTCAAATTTTATAGGCACACCTATAGCGATTTGGGTATTTTTTATATAGTAACTCGTGCATTTGCTCTCGGAAAGCACCATTTGGTGAAGTGGAACTGATGATGAAGACCACAGATGGCCATCGGAACTACTCAATTATAAGTATTTTACGGGTTCGGGCATAACTCCATCATTTATAGACGGATTTGCAAAATTCTTTTTTTGTTGAAATACACATCTTTCAAAGATGTGTATTTCGAAAGGTCCCATTTAAATTTTGTAAAGATCTGATGATGAGTTTCGGAGACAGACAACGGTACTCTTCAATAAATGCCAGCAAATAAACCGCGATTGCTGCTATCGCATATGTTTCCATTGTTTACGCAATCACACAACATAACATCGCGCCTGTACCCTTTAAATGGGTACGCAGATGTGTTCAGTATACCATGGTACACCCTTACAAAAAGTATGTAAACACTAGCGTTATACACACTCATTTCCCTGTTGCAAGTAGTGTTATATGAATTTGTGTGAGGTAGATACAACTAAAAAGTGAAAAATAAAAACTTTTTTACAAAAAAAAAAACAACCGACTTCCAAAAAAAAACACTACAAAGTGAAAAATAACTTTAATTTCGGAAGTCGGTGTCAAAAAACGACAATGCGCAAACAGCGACACCGACTTCCGAAATTAAAGTTATTTTTCACTTTGTAGTGTTTTTTTTTGGAAGTCGGTTGTTTTTTTTGTAAAAAAGTTTTTTTTAATTGTAAATTAAATTTCTAATTCGCACTTTTGTTCGTGACGAAGCGTCATCAAAATTAGATATTTAGATTAACTTTGGCCCGTAGGTATTACAGAACGTCACTCAATACTCAAGCATTACTTATTAAAACTAGATTCAAGCCATTTGATTGGTTGAAACTAGTTTTAAGTAATGCTTGAGTATTGACTGACGTTCTATAATACGGGACTTAAGAGTCCTTTAGTTAACAAGCCTTGTCAATAAAGTAGAATAGTCATTGGCCCCAATTCTGTTGTTCACAAACTAAACTAAATTTAAGTTCAGTGCATCTTTTCCTTTCTTATATTTCACTAAGAAAAGGACAGAAGATAAATATTAGTTTAGTCCTGTCAAATTAGTCAGTGCCTGACGTAAATTGACGTATTTTTAGTAGCCAATTTTTATTCACGTCTAAAATTGTCTATGGATTATCTAATTTGACAGGACTAAACTAATATTTATCTTCTGTCCTTTTCATAATGAAATAGAAAGAAAAAGATGCACTGAACTTAAATTTAGTTTAGTTTGTGAACAACAGAATCGGGGCCATAGTCTTTTAAAACTTAAAGTGGTATTTTTTGAAGTGGGTAATAAACGTTTTATGACATGTCTTTTATTGACCAACAATGGTTGTACTACCTGTGAACCTCTCTTAAGTAGGCAGTATAGTTTTTTAGTGCTACCGGGTACTTGAGTCCTGAGCCTAATACGCCTATTTATGCAAGTTCACATGTGGTAAAACTGTTGTTGGGTACTACGAATATTGTGGTTCATCGATAAGACTTTCAGAGGCGCTTCACGCTCTGAAAACTTATCCAATATAAGTATAACCCAAATGTTGCATATCAGTAGATCATTAGAATACAGAAGAATTGCCCTTTATAGGGTGGAAATCGGACACATTAGCTTTCAGATAGTTTAGCCTGAAGGATAGTTTTTGCGTTAAATCAGTGCCTTTTTTCCCCTTTTGACCTAAATAACTTTTCAGAGATTATAGTTAGAGGCAAAATAGAAATCTTAACGACTGGGAAATTTTATACCAAAAATAATGATATGCAACATGTCGGGGTTACCTTTAAGATATAGGCGCTAAGACAGGAAGACTAAGTATGTAAGGCTATTTGATGATAAAATAAACTTAAAAATGGGAAGACATTTCGGGTTCTCTTCAAGGTAAAGTTTTGAGCCACTTAAGTAAACGTTAAAATAAAGTAAACTCGTAGTCATCGGCAAGAAAGTTCCTAAAGAAACCTGAAGAGTCCTAAAATAGCTTCCTGAACACTTATGAAGATAGTGCTTTTATTTGAAGAAACCCCTAACACGTAGTCGAACGAGCCTTCAGTGCTACAGAGCCAGTCTACAGGAATTCCTGAAGAATCCAAGTACTCCGAACCTATAGGTGCAGTACGTCAGCGCCACGAGACGGGGAAGCTTACAACTCCCCCTCACCCTTCGCGTCCGGGGATCACGCCCGTCCGGCACAACTTTAACAATGTTACCACATGTTACTAATAATTAATATAGATTAATATCAACTCCTACATCAAAACTTAACCTCTTTGTAATTATAATAATAATAAATTATAATAATATAAGTATATTCAGTTTTGAGAAAATAAGTTTGATAATTTATATAAGTATTAAAAACTTTTTTACAAAAAAAAAAAACAACCAACTTCCAAAAACACTACAAAGTGAAAAATAACTTTAATTTCGGAAGTCGGTTCGTTGGTTTTGCATTTTCGCTTTTGACACCGACTTCCGAAATTAAAGTTATTTTTAACCAACTTCAAAAAGGAGGAGGTTATCAATTCGGTTGTATTTTTTTTATGTTTGTTACCTCAGTACGCCGTCATTTATGAACCAATTTGGATTTTTTTTTTTTATCTGAAAGGATATGCTTCCAGATTGGTCCCATTTTTGTCAAAATCCAGTTCTGATGATGGAATCCATGAGGAATTGAGGGAACTCCTCAAATATTATAGGCATACATATAGCAATTTTGGTATTTTCATCAACATGTCAAGCATTTGCATTCAAAAAGTATAATTTGGTGAAGTGGAACTGATGAAGGAGACCACAGATAGCCACAGGAACTCTTCAATGATAATAAGTATTTCACGGGTGGCGATAAGATATCTCGATTAAGATAGTTAAGCGACTATGACGAAGCAAATTTAAATAAATGGTTCTGACGAAAATGGTACCATCAAACCGATCTGATGATGACGCTGGAAGGTAGGTACCGGAACTTCGTAATAAAACCATGTATTCTAGCCGTGTTTGGGCTTATTGGAATTGTCATGAGATGCACTCTGACTATAAAAAGTAAAAAATAAAAACTTTTTAACAAAAAAAAAACAACCGACTTAAAAAAAAAAACACTACAAAGTGTAAAATAACTTTAATTTTAATTTTGAAAGTCGGTGGCAGAAACGTAAATACAAAACCAAAGACACCGACTTCCGAAATTAAAATTAAAGTTATTTTACACTTTGTAGTGTTTTTTTTTTGAAGTCGGTTGTTTTTTTTTGTTAAAAAGTTTTTATAGTCTTACCTTTCAGAGTTTCCAGGTAATCTAAAAAAAGTTATCTGCTGGGTTCGTTATTGACGAATTCATGCAACCAAAAACAGCACAATATATCCTACTCGTCATATTAAATATGTACTTGAACTTATTTTTAGTGAAAAACCGCGCGGTTATTGTTAAAAAAACAACACACTGTCCGTTCGTCACTGCGGCACAGTCGCGACTGTCTGCGTGCCGAGCGCAGGCCGAGATCGAGGCGCGTAGGCATAGCTCGCGCTTCGTCCGTTTGTATGAAGTTGGAATACTGTAGGTATAGGTATAATATTACCGTGACGTCACGTCGCCAGTAATCGGATATTAACGGTTTGTATTGTACGTATTATAGAGTACTAAGGATGCAATTCGAGTGGCAAAATTGCCACTTAATTACCTTTTAAATGAACGCAAGTTAAGAATGTGCACACTGCCGAAGATTTCGGTGTTTGGCGTATTTACCCTACTTAGTTGTTTTGACAAATACTGTAGGTAAAATTGGCTAAATCAGCCGCACTTGCCGCGGTTGGTCTGTGGATGGGTGACCATCTTTAAATACCGGAACCCCTCCGAGCTTCGGAAAGCACGTTAAGCCGTTGGTCCCGGCTGTCATTCGTGGACCTTTGACTGTCGTTATGGGTAGTCAGAAGCCCGAAAGTCTGACAACCAGTCTTACCAAGGGGTATCGTATTACCCAGTAACTGGGTTGTTTAATTGGGTGGGGTACCTCTAATCTTGCAAGTAAATTCGGGAATAACTTTTTTGTTTATGAATCGATTTAATTAATCGACTTCAATAAAAGGAGGTTATCAATTCGACACGTAGGTACCTAGACCAACCTATGTACGTAATATTATTGGAACTGCAATATATTCACATAAGACAATCTATTACTTCCAAACAAATCTACAAAATGTTACTTATAGATGTTATGTATGTATGTTTGTCCACATTTCATCACATCACATTTCATGTCCGCATTTCTCCGCAACTATTAATCAGATTCTGAGCTTTTTTTTTATTGGCTTACGTTTACTTCAACTTAGAGAACAGTGAAAGTTTCATCCAAATCGGCTCAGTAGTTTTCAAGATATGGACTAGTAAGTGTGACGGCCTGGCTTATTGATACGAGCTACTCGTGTGGTGTTGTGGGTGTCAAAGGGAAAACATCTCAAAACCTTGGCCAAATTCTAGTGCAATATTTACAACAAAATTATTACAAACAAATATTCCAGTTTTTACTTAAAACTAAAAATTAAGAAATAAAAAGTAATTTAAAATCGTTTTTATTTTAATTACTTTTATTCACTTTGTAGTGATTTTTTTTGGAAGTCGGTTGTTTTTAAGGTGAGTGTTTTTTTGACGTCACGAAGGGCGTACGCTGCATAGTTTTGATGTTATATTTTTAATGTGTGCTTTCCAAATTATGTGTGTGTCTATAGACAGGCCAAGTAAAGTAAATTCATATCGCACGTTATACTGCACACTTAGTTCATATCGCACGTTATACTGCACACTTAGTTCATATCGCACGTTATACTGCACACTTAGTTCATATCGCACGTTATACTGCACACTTAGGGTACCTACGCACTATGCGGTTAGCCGGAATGCGGTCAGCCGTCCGGCTGGCCGCAATCAAAAATATGTACGAGAAAGTAGTTTTTATCCGCACTGTGATGCCGGACGGTCCGTGCAGTTCTTCAGCCGGACGGTTGACCGCATTCCGGCTTACCGCATAGTGCGTAGGTACCCTTAGTTCATGTCGCACGTTATACTGCACACATAGTTCATGTCGCACGTTACACTGCACACTTAGTTCATATCGCACGTTACACTACACACTTAGTTCATATCGCACGTTATAATATAAAGATATATATCGCACGTGAGTGTAGCCGCAGTGAAAGTTCGGGTATGTAACAAAACTATTATGATATTTTGCATCTATATGCCGACTGACTGTGTAGTAAACTAACCTGAATTTACGCATTGTTTAAGTAATATTAATTCGATAGTTGAAGACAATCGTGATACAGAGGCTATTTACATTTTAGGTGATTATAATGCGCATCCAAAGGAACTGTTTTGGAACGAATTGTTTGATTTTTGTAATGATCGGGAATGGACATGTGTGGATGTGAATATTCTAGGTGATAACTCTGATACATTTACTTTTGTCAGTGAGGCGCATGGGTGTGCGAGATGGTTGGACCACTGTGTCGTAACAAAAGCCGCTTTACCGTCTATTAACCGTGTTTGGGTAGATTACAATGTGCAGTGGTCTGACCATTTCCCACTTTTTGTTGAATGTGATTTGGGTAGGTTAATTTGTAAAAAGGAGGCTGTCCTTACTTTGACCAATAAGATCATATAGGGGGAAAGGACGGCAGATCAAATTGGGGTATATCATCGTCAGTGTCACCCTCTGCTTCGGGAAATCGATTTTCCAGAAGAATTGTCACAATGTTGCGACGTTACTGTTGCAATGTTGGCCATAGGACCTTGTTAAAGGATATGTATGTCAACCTAGTATCTATCCTGTTAGAGGTCGCCATTACTTCTTATGAGCGTGGGGGAGTACAGAGGAGGGGTGGATATATGGCGGGGTGGAATAAACACGTGGCTGGTTACCACAGGGAAGCCAGACTGAAATTTTTGTTATGGGTTCAAGCTGGTAAGCCGAATAGGGGTCAAGTGTATTGTGATATGTGCGAGAGCAGAACAGCATTTAAAAAACAACCAAAGTGGTGCCAGGATAGGCAGGATCAGATAAAAATGGACATCCTGGCCTCACGTCATACTGACTAAGATTTTAAGTTGTTTTGGAAGTAAACTGGGAGAATGAACATTAGGCCTGGATTTCCTGTGAGCGTGGATGGGGAAAGTGATCATGACGTGATCGCTGATCTCTTTAAAGACCATTTTGAAATAAGGCCACATTGTGATTCTACGGAACAGAGGCGTCCTTCAACTCTTGGGTGTAATGGTGCTTAGACTGTTACTCAGAAGCGAATTGTGAGATTTACAGCAAAACATGTGCAAAAAGTTATTCACAGTATGCAGCGAGGTAAGTCTCCTGGCTATGACAATCTCAGCATTGAGCATTTAAGAAATGCAGGAGTTCACCTGCCGCGCGTACTCTCCATGTTTTACAATCTCTGTTTGTGTCATGGTTATTTGCCGGATGAACTTACCAGAACGATCGTTGTTCCGGTTGTAAAGAACAAGACCGGGGATCTATTAGATAGGAGCAACTATCGGCCTATATCGCTGGCTACGGTATTGGCCAAGGTATTTGACAGCTTGCTTAATGACACCCTTAAAACTTACGTGGATTTAGACGATGCCCAATTCGGCTTTAGAGGTGGGCTTTCTACGGAAAGTGCTATCTTGTGTGTTAAGCAGGTTGTCGGATACTACACTGAAAGGAGTACGCCGGTATACGCGTGCTTTCTGGATTTATCGCGAGCCTTCGATACTGTTCTGTACGATAGACTGTGGGTAAAGCTGGAGAGTGCTGGTGTGCCGGCAGAGGTTGTCTCAGTGTTAAGGCATTGGTACCGCTACCAGCGAAACCAGGTACGATGGGCTGGGGCTCTCTCCCAGGAATATGGCATGGAGTGTGGCGTGAGGCAGGGGGGCATTACTTCTCCTCTGTTGTTCAACCTATACGTTAATGACCTCATTTGTGAGCTCAGCAGTACTCATGTGGGTTGTTTCGTGGATGGTGTTAGCGTTAATAACAGTTATGCAGACGACATGGTACTGCTGGGCCCAGTTCGGTGGGCGCAGTTCGTAAACTAGTGGCGATATGTGAGGCGTATGCGGCGGAGCATGGGCTTAAATATAACTGTAAAAAGAGTGAAGTTCTCGTTCTTAAGAGTGGAAAACGGGGTCCACTTCATGTTCCGCCTATTATGCTCAATGGCGCGGCTCTGGCAGTGGTGAACAGTTTCAGGTATCTGGGGCACATTGTGACGGACGATTTGCAGGATGACGCTGACATTGAGAGGGAGCGCAGAGCATTGGCAGTCAGGGGGATATTGGTTGCGCGAAGGTTTGCTCGCTGCTCGAGGGAAGTAAAGATAACTCTTTTTAAGGCTTATTGTCAGTCCTTTTACTCGAGCAGTTTGTGGATAAACTACACTCATCGGGCTGCTAATGCTCTGCGTGTCCAATATAACAACATTTTCAGGATGCTGATGCGGCTGCCTCGCTATTGTAGTGCATCCGGTATGTTTGCGGAGGCGAGAACGGATGGCTTCCATGCGGTTGTGCGCAAAAGGGTAGCTTCCTTGTCACAGCGTGTGCGAGGCAGTAGCAACGGCATCCTGGAGATGATTGTATCGCGTGCGGATTGCCCTATCCAAAACAAATGGATGCGCATTGTTTTGGGCGCTCATTGACACATTGTTTTTTTTTTTTTTAAAGTAACTTAATTTTGATTTTATTGTAAATTATTTAATTTAAAGTAATGAATTGAGTATTTTATGAATAGATTTTAATTTAATTTAATTTTATATTTTACATTTTTATTAATATTTCTTTTTTTTTATACGTTTGACATTTTTTAATTTAATTATCACAATTTTATTTTGGGTTTTTATCTGTTTTGAATTTAATATTGTTTGTAAGTAATTTTAATTGTATGAGTGTAAAACTATGGACGAAAATATGTCTGAAATAAATAAATTATTATTATTATTATTATAATACTCAATATCTATACTTATTGATTTACCATAATGTGTTCTTAGGTGGTAGCTATATAATTTGGATCATTATGGACCCTGTAGGGCACAGCATAAGAGTAAGAGAGAGGAAGCCCTGTCTTAGGATAATATATAATTAGTTGTTTTGTGGAAGCACGTTTTAGATTACGCAGAGTCAGGAGATCGCTAATAATATACTAACTTTTGCATATGTATTATTTATGTAATACCAAAAAGTACTCAAATATTTTGAATTATTTTTGTATGCCTATCTGTACCTACATAATTCTGTTTATTACTTTATTTTATTATTATTTTTGTTATACCATTTATTAATTATATTATTTGTTAATAACTGTCGTATCATTAAATATATTTTAAACATACCTATAATTTGCGTGATTATCATAGTTTATTTTATTTTATTTATGTTTATCATTTAAATATTCATCTAAGGAGTATAGCATTTGTTTATCAGTGTTTTTTTAAGTTTTTTTTTTAGAAATATATTTAACTTTTTATACTGCACACTTAGTTCATATCGCACGTTACGTTATACTGCACACTTGGCGAATCAAAACTCGACCGAAAGAAGTGTTTCATTTTGATCGGCACGACAAAAGCGAACGGAACGTCGTTCCACTTCCATGGGTGTCCCACGAGTCCACGACACCTTACACTTTTTTTTTTCTATTTTAGGGTTTTTAGTCGAATAACAAAATTTTAATTTTCCCGTAGGCTGCGCGGATATCTGTTAGTTTATAGCAGTTAGCATACAAGCAATTTTAATCGACTTCAAAAAAGGAGCATCTGTATTCGACCCGTATCTATGTATGTATGTAGGTATGTCCGCGATTTTCTCAAAAACTAATTAACCAATTTTGATAAATATTTCATTAATGTAGGTAATCTAACTACTTTCAGGAAGGTAAATAATATATTAGGTAATTATTCTTATGTACGATGTTATATGCATAAATGTACTGCTTCTCCGGCATTTCTATGCGAATTTTGATGATTCTTCTAGTCGGTATCTTCAATTCTTCAATGCACTAGTGATAATTTATTGAATTTATGTGGGGTATGTACCTACAACTAAAAAAAGAAAAATAAAAACTTTTTTACAAAAAAACAACCGACTTCCAAAAAAACACAACTAAGTGAAAAATAACTTTAATTTCGGAAGCCGGTGTCAAAAAACGAAAATGCGAAACCGACGACACCGACTTCCGAAATTAAAGTTATTTTTCACTTTGTTGTGTTTTTTTGGAAGTCGATTGCTTTTGTTGAATATTTTAAAACTTTCGGTGGAAGATCCTGTAGTCTCTGTTTGGTAACGAAAGTGCGACAAAACTGACCGTTTAAAGGCAAATAAATGTCACGGACTCACGGCCAATGCATTTGAAAGTATCTGATCTACTGCCTGAATATCAGATCGTATTTGGTTATTGATTAAATAGGACCAACCATTTTTTTTTATAACGTGTAGGCAAGTTTCGGCGTAGGATACCTAGGTACTTTCGTAAAGTTATTGAGTAATGTGGCAAGATTCAATATCAGCCCTGATGGTGAAATAGTGTTTTGTGAAAGGGTTATTATTTACTCATTTCCAGACATCTCATCTGCCTAGTCTATTTGCAACGATTTTAGGGTCGGATCGACCTCGGAAAGCCACTATTTCCTAGATCCATCCTATTTACTAAACGAAGTTTCAGACTATTCTTGGGCAAACTAGATGACGTCACTGCCTCTTTGGACTGTAGTTACTACAATCTCTAACAGTGTTTGTCGTCGTGAGTGATTTGAGTGAAGGACACGCCGCGCGCCGCCACGAGTCCACGACACCAGCGGGCGCGCAGTAGAGGGCACCGCGCAGGCGCCGCCGCGCCGCCGCGCCGCCCTCACTCGCTCACATCTGGTTTTTATAGATTTGACGTTGTCATTTGTCAACTCGAGTGGTATTCGTCAATGAAGTAAGTATATTTCCCCCAATTCACTTTTTTGAAATTGGTTGAATAGTCGACATCGGCTTTACTTGCCATACATAAAAATAGAATAGACTAGAAGTATATTTCCGTACCTAATTATTATTTTAGATTGTACAATTAGATAGATAGATAGATAAACCATTTATTTGGCGCACACAAAAGTCAGCACAACACACACAAGTTCAACCCTAGGTGATAAGATAATCAATTACCTACATGTATATTATATAAAAAACAAGGTGGCGATATAAAAAGAAAATGAAGAACATGCATTAGAAATAAAAGTGACACTATGACTAATATTAAAATAAAATTAATAACGAAATTACGTACAAGAACCTGTTGACTAGCTAATCCGTTACTGTAATCTTGTGTGCGTCCTATCCTAAGTATACTTGTTTAAAATATACTTAAAGGGCTTGTTGTTGTTGGAGTAGTTCTGACAAAGACATTAAATTATTGAGTTCTGATAAGGCCATGCTCAGTACCAATACAGCCCAGCAGACCCTGAGGGTCCATCTCCAGGCGAGTAGTGTCACTGAGGTTCTTTTTCCATCAGGAACTTATAGTAGCAACCCGGAGTCTGGGTTTGTGCTGGGATGTAGGCAATACATCCCGCACACACATAGCACACAACCAGCGGAAAGCGACAAGCCGAACAAGAGGCTGTTCCAGAACGAGCATAACTTCGTGCTCAGTTGACACGAGTGAGTGGTGATGTTGTCAAGTTAATGCTTTGGATCTATGACGGTCTTGTGTTGGAGCTTCAAGTAGATCAGTTTTCTTTACTTTCTTCTTACTGCTTGCTGTGCTTCGCAGTTGTGTCTAGAGTAGGTTTTAGAATTATCAGTAAGGGTGTTTGCTATAATTATTATTAGCGTCAGTTCAGGACGCTCTGTAGTGCGTCTGCCAGCGGCCCAGCGCGGTGAGCGGCTGACGGCGCGCGGTGAGGTCGCGCGCCAGTCGTGTGTCAGTGGAGCGTTGCTCCGCCGACCTAATTCCTGGCCATACGAAACTACGCGTGTGCGCCAGCGTCCAGCCTCCATCCAACTAGTTTGTATTATCCCATTGAAGCGTAAAGCCCTCTTTGTCCTTGCCACATACTTCTATTTTCTGGTGATTCGGGTCAGTGCTTTCAATAGGCGTTAAGCTGTGACAAATAAAATGTACAATCCCTATTACATCTTAGTAGCGCGCAGGCTGTTCTAGGGAATTGTTTGTTGAGTTGATTACTGATATGCAGATCAGCAGCTGACCTCAAGCAAGGCTTGTCACTCGCGCCGGCAGCGCCAGTATTCTGTATTCCGGACTCCCGGCCTATATCTACTGGCCGTGGGATAGTGCTCAGTAGAACACAGCGCCGACGGGCAGGCAGTTGTTAGTATGGTGTAACGCTGACACCGATACGGACAATTACATCGGACGAGGTTCAGTTAGCTGATCCGCACGAGACGCTCGTTCTCGACAGCATTCCTCGTACTAACCGAAGCTGACTGGATGATACACTGGGCTGCTATTAGGAACGTGTAACGCAAAGCTTTGCCGACGGATGTGATCATTCGAAACAGATGCACTCAAGACAAACAAAAAACATAATCGCGTAAGTATGCTTCCTAGAACCTCCAGTGTTAACGCCTCGCATAATTATGTGTGTGCACACGACAGGCGCGCACTTTTTAGTTTTTCACTAAGTATCTTAGATTTTAACAAGAAGACAGAAAAAAAAAAATGAAAAAAAATGAAATCCAAACATTAGGGCTTTATTAATACTTACTATCTACATTTTCTTCGAAATCGTATGAGTGGTTAGCAAAAAGAATAGGACCTCTGGTTCTACATGTGCCGACCGCGCGGCCATGATTAAACCTTTATAACTTTCTGAATACCTATTAGATCTTCGAATTTGCGACTTTCATTGTTAGTGTTTTACAAATTCCTTCGCCCTGTTGACGTAGTCGTTTATCTTCGACGACACTGTGGCTGAGCAGTCGAAACGGACACGAATTTTATTATTAATTTGTTAATTTAATTATATTACTTATATTATTTTTATTCTGGAAAAAGGTATTACTTATCCATCGTCCCACAACGAGTACCATTGCGTTCACATCCAGTATAGCAGTAATAGTAGATATGTTTGTTTTGTAGTTTCCAGGATACCCAGGCTCTGACAGTATTTACATATCTGAAGACAGCAACAGAGTTTATTAACTCAAGCATTAAGATTTTTCATAAAAACAAAATCCCCCCTTTTCACTCCCTTAAAGGTCGAATTTCCAAAAACCCCTTCTTAGTGCTCCCCTACATAATAAAAGAAAGCCGTATGCAAAATTTCACGTTCCTAGTCCTTGCAGTTTCGGCTGTGCGTTGATATGTCAGTCAGTCAGTCAGTCAGTTCGACGGCCCCCCCCCCCCCCCCCCCCCCCGCCGTCTTTAATAATATAATAATACAACAACTAACTATTTGGGTCGCAGCACAGTAGATAAATACGCAGTCACCGCCCATTCACTACTAGGTAAGTACGTGTTGTCAAAATAAAGATGATAATCTGTATTTTGTCAATTAGAGTCTACGACGCGACGCTCGCAAACGTAGTGAGGAAACGCGCGAGGAAGTGTAGGTCCAACGTATACCTAATGATATGTATAGGTCATTGGATATACAGACACGAGACGACTTCGTATCGTCTGTGTGACCGCGTACGCAATGGATGTTGAATACGGTTTTCAACATCATTCAGAGATTTATTCTGGAAGGTTCATGTTCATTAAATTTACGTCAAATAAAGAAATCTCGATGTTTTGTCAAGTCGTAAAATCGCGAAGTAGGGGCGGGTCGCTAGTCTTCTTCTATCTTCTTATATATATAAAAATGGTAAACTGACTGACTGACTGACTGGGTGATATATCAACACACAGCCCGTTGTCGCGAGAAGCATCTCGCCGCGTGCCGCCGCGCGTCTCGACGTCAGCGCCAGTCGATCAGGCCGCACACAACGCTCGCTATTTTATAAATAAACTAGCAAGCAATGCAGTTTTTCTTAACTCTAAAAGGGACGACGTGAGCTCTTAGAACATTCTTTTCCTCAAATAGTTTCAGATGGGTCCATACCATGGATGTTCATAATAACCTATTTTACTGAACAATCATGTACCTATACTACAATTCTAAGGAGACAGCTAGCAATGATTCATCATAGTGTCTACACCGCAGTACACAAATGGCTGCGTGCACAAGTTACCGCCGCCGTGCGCCGCTGGATTAGGACAATGCTTCATCATAGTGTCTACACCGCAGTACACAAATGGCAAATGTATAGCTTGAAGTGCAGCCGTGCGTACAAGCTTGCTCGATGTTATTTATTTATTTATATATACTTTATTGTACACCAGAAAATACATAACAAAAAAAACAATTATTACTACAAAACATACAATGGGCGGCCTTATCGCTTTCTGCGATCTCTTCCAGGCAACCTTGGAATGGACAGTGATTGCGAGTGATTGAGTGATTGTTTGAGTGATTGAGTGTTATGACGTTCATAAGTGAGGAAATTGTAACAATATGTGGACCACTGTAGTGAAGACTCACCCTAAGAGTGTATCGTTGTCCACATATTCAGTTTCCGCGAATTTCTTGACATTACAAGACAAAGAAAACCCTACTTGTGCCGCACGCGACTGCGGCTGCGCGCCGCGTGTACGTGCGCGAGCGCATCTCTTCCTCGCGCCGCGTCGCACTACACTGCCCGTCTGCTTCAGAAAAACTAATTATTCAGACAATTAAGTTTTATGCACGTTCGTTAATTTAATATTTTTACTATCATCATCATGCAATTAGAATATTGATCGAACCGACCACGCATTCTGTAACAATATCTGATAGGTATTCTTTTATTGCATAAACACATTTTTAGGATTCCGTACCTACCCACGATTACTCGAAGACGGCTAAAGCGATCTGAAAAATATTTTTTTTATTTGAAAGGGTATACTTTTCAGGTGGTCCCGTTTTCATCAGGTTAGGATCTGATGATGGGATCCTGGAGAAATCGAAAGAACTCTTCAAATATTATAGGCACACTTATAGCGATTTGGGTATTTTTTGTAGTAATTCGTGCATTTGCTCTCGGAAAGCACCATTTGGTGAAGTAACACTGATGACGAAGATCACAGATGGCCAACGGAACTAGGTACTCAATAATAAGTATTTCACGTGTTGCGATTCATTATGCTCATCACAATGCCAATGGTGAGTTCGTATCGGTACGCGTGCGAATCAGACATGTTTTTAATAAATTAATTGCTTATCATTTCAATTCTGGGAATTCGTGTTGTTTACGCGCTAAGCTACGCAGGTGGCCACCGGCCGATGCGAGCATTGCGAGCGCGGGTGCGCGGGACGCGTGCGCCAGGTGTTGTTTACTTGCATTGGAGCAAATAATTTAAACGATACTAAATTGGTGGATGATAACGAAAACTTGGTTGAGATGAATGAAACTGAAGAATTACCGATTACCGGACAAAAAAGAAGCCTTATAGAAGAAGAATCTGATGAAGAGTGGAAGATAGTAAATAATAGAGGAAAAGGTAAAAAATCTCGTCTGAATAGTCCGGAGAAGGAAATACCGAAACTAGAAGTTACGATATCATGCAGTGACAGACTTCCGAAATCTTTGGCGTTGGCTAAATTGTTAAAATGCAAATGAAATTAATAATATAGTCCACGTTAAATATCTTAGTCCGTTTAGAGTTCGAATACAGTTTCAAGATGAATCAAATATGGATAAGCTATGTTTATGTGAAGACTTTGTTGCTAAGAGGTGGAGATTTAGCAAAGCAATGGAAGTAAGTTACTCTTATGGCGTTATAAAGGATGTTGAGCTGGAACTTGAGGAAAAAGAAATACTGAGCAGCTTATTCTGTCAAGAAAATATTGAGATTATCTCTGTGAAGCGGTTAGATCGTCGTAACAAGGAAGGAGGCTGGTCTCCCTGTGAAGTAGTGAAAATATGTTTTAAAGGAAATTCAAAATTATATGTCCTAAGTGCGGCGGAGATCATGCAAATTGTGAGACAAAAAAATTTAAATGCATAAACTGTTCAGGCAACCATATGGCCCTATCTAAAACGTGTCCTCTGTACTTAAAAGAACGTAGAATACGTGAAATCGTGGCTGAATTCAATTGTTCAAACAAGAGGGCCTTAACTGCGTATGTCCCACCTTCTCCTCATGTAAGTGGTCAAGCTAAACAGACAGAAGTAAATAATCCAATTGTATATGTTTCTTCACTTGAGAATACCCCCACATTTGCAGAAGTTGTAACGGATGAGGCAGAGGTTCACGTCGAAGAAACATCTAGCACTGCCTAACATCTAACCTAACCTAACCTATGCAATAAAACACCACTGAACAAGAAGAAGTCTTTGAAAAAGAAGCAAAACCTATCCGAGTTTCTATCAGAATGGCAGTCAAGTTTGGCAGAGGAACCGCGAACTGACGAAGATTAAGTGTACGACAAAAGTGGTAACAAACAAACAAAAGGTAACACTGAATGCAACACAACATGCAATGAATTACTATCGCGAATTCGCGAATAAAAGAAGTTATTTACCTTAAAAACTGTTCATGGTATACTAAAATTAAAAATATTCTTAAACTTTGTATCGAGTGGTTTATACTATTGGTGGTTGACAAAAAAACGTGGCTATATACCGATGGTCATCTTAAAATAAACGACTATAATATATTCCGTCAAGACAGGGACGACTCTTATGGGGATGTGGCTATTGTTACTCATAAGTCTATAAAAGCTCAGGTAGGAAACTATCAGATGCTTACGGGATTCGAAGTCCTTCTTGTTAAAATTTTTAATTATTCTCTTTTAGAAAATGTAATAATTGTATACTGCCCACCCTCTATTCGGACTAACCAAACGGATTGGAATAATTTATTTTCACCATTTAATAGGAAGTCAATCATAATCGGTGATTTTAATGCTCACCATACGAATTGGTCCAATAAAACAGACCTGAGAGGTGTTCAAATTGTAGACTCACTCATAGATAATAATTATGTTGTAATAAATAATGGCAGTGTAACTCGCATTGAATTGGTTAACGGTATCTTGCAGGAATCTTCACCTGATTTGTCCTTGGCTACACCTGATATTGCGCTTAATTTTAATTGGTCAGTTTTAAATGAAACTTTGGGAAGTGACCATTTGGTTATCAAATTGTCTTCTGAATGTCTGATTAATAAAAACGTTATAGTTAAAAGAAATTATAAAAATGCCGGCTGGGATTCGTATAAAATATGTCTTGAAGACATGTTTTCAAATTTAATACTACCTGTGCACTGTGGATCCACAAAAAGCTTATGATATTTTTACTGATTATATAAATTTTGCAGCAGACCTACATAGCCCTCTTACTAAAATACCGCAGAATCCAACCTCAAAATTTTCTCCTAAAACATATTGGAATGCAGAAGTTTCTAAATCAGTGGCAGTCCGGAGATTAACTTTATCCAATTTTCGTAAAAATCCAAATCCCGCAAACTTAGATATTCTACAAAATAAAAATGCAATTGCCAAAAGTTAATACGACAAGCAAGGCTTAGTGATTGGATTAAATTTTGTTCAACAATAGATAATAATATAACAGTTTCTGAAATGTGGCGCAAGATGAAGTGGATAAAGGGCTATCGGGCTCCTAGAACTATTAAAGATGTTACCAAAGCAAATGACTTAATCCACAGTCTTACACCAGATTATGCTACACCGAATCAACCAAAATTTACGTTGCCTAATTTGATTCAGCAGTGCTATTCTGTAAAAATCTCACCGTGAAAACTTGGGTGAAGTGAGCTGTCACTCCACCTGATGTTAGGGATTCCCACTATTGATAGCTCACTTCACGCTCACTTCACCTAAGTTATCACGGTGAGATTTTTACAGAATTGACCGGCTGGAGACTAATATCTCCATGCAGGAGTTAATCAAATGTATCAAAGCGAAGGATATCTGGATGCGATGGCGTTATTGGGTAAATAACGGTAAGGTTATTCTCCTTTTATTATTTAATCAGTTCTTTTCACGCAGTTTTATTCCCAGTCAGTGGCGTGATATTGAAATAATTGCAATCCCAAAACCTGGAAGGGATCCTAATCATATTTCATCATTGAGGCCCATATCCTTATTATCGTGTGTGTGTAAAATTTTTCATCAAATAATTAATAGGAGGCTCGAATGGTTTTTAGAAAAACATAGTATTGTCTCACCTAATATGGTAGGTTTTGGGAAAACTAAAGGTTTTTTCGATAGTTTAAGTTGCTTAGTTTCTCGTATTCAAAAGGGGTTCTCTGAAAGGCTGCACACTATCAGCTGCTTTATTGACATAGGCAGTGTCTATAACAATAATAATAATAGCCTCCCCGACCGATTTCGGTCACGGTGGCCAATCTCAACCGAGATTAGCCAGGTACGCAGGAGATATTATAATTTATAGTGCACAAGTGTGCGCGCAGACACAGGTGCACTCCCTCTTCCCTCACTCTCATAGTCCGATGGGATGGGATGGGTAACAATATTGATATATCGTCCTTATTAACAATTTTACACAAAATTAATGCAGGGTCGAAAATATGCCAATACCTTTGGAATTTTTTGAAATATAGGAATATTAAAATTAAAACTGAAACCGGATATATTACTAGAACTGCTTGTAGAGGTCTGGCCCACGGTGACCCGTTATTCCCACTACTATTTAATGTGGCAACAATAAATATAGGGTGACTGGTAATTAGTGACCGATACCTAAACACGTGATTGTACTCATGATAACAAACAACTTTTACTATGGGACTAAACCTGAATTCGCGAAAAATCTGCTGTTCAGTACCTACATTTTGACCAGTTAGGCGAACATAAATGACTGAACAGCAGATTTTTTTTCGCGAATTCAGGTTTGGTCCCATAGTAAAAGTTGTTTGTTACCATGAGTACAATCACGTGTTTAGGTATCGGTCACTAATTACCAGTCACCCTATATATGTAAAACTATTGAAAAGGATATTTTTATATCCCAATATGCGGACGACTTTGTTTTATATTGTACTTCTCAATCTATCTATGAAGGTGCTAGAATATTACAAAATTTTATTAATACCTTATGTGAACTTCTTCGGAATCTAGGCTTAACAATTTCTCCAAATAAAAGTAAGGTGTGTATTTTTAAAAATAACTACTATAATGAAAGGGTTACTTTAGTGGTAGATGAAACATTTTTAGAAAATGTACATTGTGTTAAATATTTAGGCATGTGGATTGATCGAAAATTAAGATGTACAAAACATATTAATGAGATTAGAGATAAAGCTATAAAATTTATAAATATATTTAAAGTATTGACGGGATCTAACTGGGGTATGCATCCATATTATTTGAGGATGCTATACATTTCTATCATTCGGAGTAGATTAGACTACGCAAGCTTTCTTTATGATACTAGCGCCATGAGTAATTGTGCCAAGCTGGATAAAGTCCAGAATCAGTATATGCGCATTATAGGGGGTTTTATAAAAAGTACTCCTATCCATGTCATGGAGTCAGAGTTACTATTGCAGCCTTTATTTGTGCGTCGTGCCTTCTTTGCTGGTAAATTCTGCCTGAAAACAAAGTCAATCGGCAATAATCCTATAAATCCGTTGTTAGAAGATCTAACAAACAGTAGTCAGATGCAAAAGAAAACACCTTTATTAGTGACGATTCACATGCATTTAAAATCACTGTCTGCACACTCGAGCCATCAACTTGAGATGTTTGCCTTAGATACCTGGATTAATAATTTAGATACAAGTAGTTTTATAAGTTTTGAAATTCATAACGTGGATAAACCTAAACGTCAATTTAAAATGCAAAATTGAATGCTCATTTGTACTAAATTCTTACACGAAAGATATTCAGGCTTTTACAAAATATATTCAGATGCCTCCAAGGACAAACAAGGGATAGGTGCGGCTTTTCTAGATACACAAACAAAGGCGTTCATAATGCTTAATGTAAATAATCTTCAAGTATCTATTATGCACGCTGAGCTCATCGATATCGCAGAATCACTGACATATATTAAATCAATTAATAAAGATATTAATTTTGTAATATTTACTGATGCTAAGAGTGCACTTCATCATTTGGTGCGATGCACTCAAATGATCAGGGGTATTCCCTTGGCCTATTACATATTAAGTACCTTATCCGAACTTAATACTATAAATAGGAAAGTAATATTGCAGTGGATACCTCCCCATATTGGTCTAATTGGTAATGAAACTGTGGATAAATTGGCCAGAGAAGCTGCGGTTGATGGTATTAATTACAATTGCTTGCCTTACTACACAAATCTAATCGGTACTGTTAAAGAGTTTTCTACCAAATTGTGGTCTGAATATTTTGACAAAAGATCACTTTCCAAGGGAATTTGGTACAAAACTTTACAACCAGCTTTACCTCGAGCCCTTTGGTTTGAAAAATGCTTTATGGGTAGGTATGACATTGTGACGAGCTTTAGACTTCACTCAGGACACATTCCATTAAATAAGTTTGGATTCTTGATGAGAAAAGTCAACTCTTCGAATTGTACTGAATGTGATGTTATAGAGGACGTATGTCACATCTTGATGGAATGTGTTCGTAATGAAGCATTTAGATATTTGGTACTTCAAAACTTGGAGTCCCCTTTTAATGTTGGCTGGTGTAATAGCATTTTGTCCTTTCCTCTTTCGGAGGAGGCCAAATTGCTTTATAGGCTTACACATACAGGTATTAAAAATAGATCACCTTAAGTTTAACCACTGTATGATTTGTTTGCGTAATTAAGTTAATTTTAGTATTGTGATGTGTAAATTGTTTCATGTTTATTCTTACGGGGGTGACATGTTCAAATATGAACAAACCTCCATTAATAAATAAAGACTTAAAAAAAATGCCAATGGTGAAATACCAGGAGAACTTCTCAACAATTATCGTCCCTGCATCGGAAAAAGCAATATTTTGTAAAAGGCGATGAGAAAGTTGAAATTAGGCTATTGTAACTTAGAGAAATTTTAAACAGACCCACTAAAAAGCGAGAAATATTTTTTTTTAACAAAAATAAAACAGACTCCCAAAAAAAATACACTACAAATCGGCTCCGTAGTTTTCAAGATATAGACAATAGAAATGTAAAAAACAGAATTATTACCTATTTATTGCAAACAGATATTCCAGTTTACTTAAAACTAAAAATTACGAAATAAAAATGTAAGTAATTTAAAAAAAATAAATCAATTAAAAAAAAAATTAACTCTAAATTATGAAATAACTTTAATTTCGGAAGTCGGTGTCTTGGGATCTATATTTTAGTTTTAGTTTTTTGGCACCGACTACCGAAATCAAAGTTCCGATTTATAGTGGCGAAGAAATGCGTGGACAAACATGCATCATACATACCAAAAAAAATATATATACAATATAAAAATGTTTATATATATTTTTTTTTATCTATAAAATTTTATATACTTTTTTGGAAGCCCTAATAGATTGTTATATGAATATATTGCAGTTCCAATAATATTACATACATACGTGTCGAATTGATAACTTCTTTTTTTTGCGGTAAAAATAACTTTAATTTCGGAAGTCGGTGGCAAAAAACTAAAATACAGACCCAAAGACACCGATTTCCGAAATTAAGTTATTTTTCACTTTGTAGTTTTTTTTGGAAGTCAGTTTTTTTTGTTAATTTTTTTTGTGACTTTGTAGTGTTTTTTTTGGAAGTTGGTTGTTTTTATTTTTAAACAGTTTTTATTTTTCACTTTTAAGTTTTACTTACCCAACACAAATTCGTATAACACTACTTTCTATGTAAATAATAGGTTAAAATACGAAAATATTTTTTACGAAATACGAAAATATTTTCGTATTTTGAATCTATTGTTAGTAATCAAACCTCTTTGGCAGTACTGAATTTAACTGGCTGGTTTTAATACTATTAAATGTTGACATTCTAAAGATGCAATAAATTAAAAAAAAAAACTAGTTCCCGCCATTTCTCAATTGTTTTTCAAGCAAGCAACATGAACGTATGTGACGAAGAAATTCGGTACATTTTAAAATTTTAGTACAAAAAAGGTAAAAATGCGACGAACGCCGCGAATAAAATTTGTGCGGTTTACGGACCTAATGCGGTATCAATACGAGTAGCACAAATGTGGTTCAAGCGTTTCAAGTCAGGAAATTTTAGTGTGAAGGATGAAGCTCGCTCTGGACGCCCTGTCACGGATAAAATGAGTGCCATTTTTGAAAAAGTGGAGCAAGATCGACATGTTAGTAGTTATGATATTGCTGAAGAACTGGATGTTGATCACAAAACAGTTTTACGGCATTTACAAAAGTCTGGGTACAAGAAAAAACTTGATATTTGGGTACCACATGATCTCACTGAGAGAAACTTAATGCAACGTGTTTCCATTTGCGATTCTTTGTTGAAACGTAATAATTCCGACCCATTTCTTAAACGGTTGATTACGGGTGATGAAAAATGGATCACTTACGATAAGAATGTCCGAAAAAGATCGTGGTCGAAGCATGGGCAAGCCCCACAGACCGTGGCAAAGCCCGGCCTGACTCGGAACAAAGTGATGCTATGTGTTTGGTGGGATTGGAAAGGAATCGTCCACTATGAGCTTTTGCCGCCGGGTAAAACTATCGATTCTGACCTCTACTGTCAACAACTGATGAGGTTAAAAGAAGCTATTGAGAAAAACCGGTCGGAACTGGTGAATAGGAAGGGCGTGGTGTTTCATCATGACAACGCCAGACCGCACTCATCTATAGCCACTCAGCAAAAATTGAGAGAGCTTGGCTGGGGTGTGTTGATGCATCCTCAGTATAGCCCTGATCTTGCTCCATCAGATTTCCACCTGTTTCGGTCATTTCAGAACTCTTTAGGAAGCATAAAGTTAACCTCAAAAGAACACTGTGAAAACTACCTGTCAGATTTTTTTGATAAAAAATCTCAAAACTTGTACAGCAATGGGATCATAGCATTGCCCACAAGATGGCAACAAGTCATCGATCAAAACGGCACATACATATTATAAATAAATAAAAAATTAAACGTAAAACAAATTTTTTTTTTTTTTTTTTGTATGAAAAATACGAATATACTTTTGCCCCGACCTAATATCACACCGGCAAAATTAGAGGAACAAAAAAAAGGTGCCTTTTTTTTTTAAACTTCTGGGTATTTTGACAAGTGGTTCCGTTATTTGAATGATTGCCCTTTTTGCATATAATATTATGGGCTTTTATGACATTTTTAAACCTTCTAATAGAAATTGTACCTACCCTCTTATGTGTTTATTTACACTTTAATCTTTTAAGTGTTTATGATAAAAAAAATTGGTTTATGCAGTCAATGGTGGCCCTAGGTCATTACGTTTGTTTTGTTTGGAGAGTTAACATTGTATTGCATACAAAATGAGTGATTTGCCTGCAACTGAAGTCGCCAGGGCTGTAATAATGATTGAGGGAGATCACACCTACCGTTCAGTCAGTCGATCGTTGGGTGTATCCGTGATCCACAGTAATGTGCAACGGTACAGACAGACAGGATCTTACGTGCGCAGACGAGGGCAAGGCAGAAATCGTGCAACCAGTACCGTAGACGACCGTTTTATAAGTGTGCAAACTTTAAAAATTCGTCGTCAAACAGCTGATCAGACCCGAATTGTCTTAGAAGAAGTTTGTAACGTCCGCGTTAGTGAACGAACAGTGAGGAGAAGATTAAATGAAGTTGGTTTGAAGTCATACGTGCCAGCAAAAGCGCCAAAACTTGAGGTGAGCCATCGAGTAGCAGGATTAGCGTTCGCTCGTCAGCATCAAAATTTGTCTGATGAGTGGAGTCGCGTTTTGTTCTCCGACGAAAGCCGTTTTTGTGTAAATTTCATCGACGGAAGGGAGAGGATGTGGAGATATCGAGGAGAACGTTACCATCAAGCGAATTTTTCCGAAACAATGGCTTACGGTGGAAGGTCTGTTTTGGTGTGGGGTGGTATAAGTTTGACGGCACGCACCGCTCTGGTCATTATTGATGGCGGTTCTTTGACTGCACACAGGTACATAACTGAGATCTTAGAACCCCATGTTATGCCTTTTGCCCCATTCATAGGCTCTTTTTTTGTGTTTATGCACGAAAACGCACGGCGGCTCCACACTGCGCGCATAGTGCGTGATTTCTTAAATGAGACTGGTGTAACCCAGATGGACTGGCCTGCACGATCGCTGGACATGAATCCGATAGAACATGTCTGGGACATGATTGGGCGAAGAGTTCGTAAAAGAAATCCTGCTCCTAGGAATTTTGAAGACCTGAAATTGGCGCTGGTTGAAGAATGGGACATTCTGCCCCAGAAAATGATTGAAGGTGTCATCAGAAGCATGGCTAGTCGTATCCAAGCGAGCAAATAAGGGTACGTGGAGGCAACACGCGCTATTAATTTTATTTTTATTCTTTTTTTTTTTTAGTTAGCTCTGTTCTTACGCATTCGAAAATATCAAATTTTTTCAGACAAGAGAATTTTTTAATTTTTTTTATTAAATAAATCCTAATAAACCCTAAATTTGTATTTTTCTTGCATAAAATAAATGAACAGACTCAAATGAAGCATAAACATAAAATAACAGACATTCACTCTCAAAAAAAAATATGTTTTTTTTTGTGTTCCTCTAATTTTGCCGGTGTGCAGTGACAGGAAATTATTATAACATCATCTATACATATAAACTAAGAGGTAAAAGTACGTATTATTGAAGCTAACTCGAAAACTACCCAAGCAAAGTTAATAAAATTTAAATGGGAATAGGTACCTACCCCTGAGAAAAAACCATTAAAAAATAATTTTTGAAATTGATTCCGGAGATATAGCGTAATATACGTACTACATTCAAACTACAGTCGGCGGCGGACACACACACGCGGAGATGGCAAAATGAGAACCTCCTTAAATTTTTTTGAGGCATACCCTATCCATTAACAAAATAATTTTAGAAATTGATTTACAATTTCCGGAGATATCGCGTAACAAACATACAAAAAAAAACATCATACTTAAAGACGAATTGAGAACCTCCTCCTTTTTTGAAGTTGGTTAAGTAGCCTATAAACATGTTTGTGTAGTTATTCTCGTCTTATTTCAGAACATGTTGTTTATTGGTACCTGGAATAGCTGCACAGTTTTACTAAGCGTGACGTATAGAAGAATCTCTTCGTTACAACTACCAGGCGCCCAGGAGTATGCGAAGGTCGCGTCCGAGTCGCTCGCTCCAGCCGCACTATATTTATCCCGTGAACTAGATTGGACAATGAAATCGTCGCGATCCAGCCAGTGCAGGGACTAGGGAGCTATGCGCTGCATGCAATCACGGCCACTTACTGTCAGCGGTGCAGTTATTCTTAAATGTTATTCACGGATGAAGATCATTTGCGACAGAACTACGATGCTGCATACGAGTATTTATCATGTCTTTCTAATCTTTTAATGTCCATACCTATACGCGACTAATTTCTTAACGCAGTTTTTCTGTGGGTTTCGTAGAAGGCCATTAACCACACAACTCACAACAACTGAAGGGTTTTTAAATTATGCGTTTAGTTTTTCAATGGGCATCTGTGAGCAATGTAGTTAAACAAATTAGAAATAGAAACAAAGCCACTGCGGGCACGCACTATGTATACCTATCAACGGCGATGGTCGTGGCAACATTCAGCTGACTCGCGATGCATCCCAACTATCCGCAGCGACCTCTGACGAATACTTAATTACCGGCACCCTCTCGCTGCAACGCTGAAGCGCTGAGTCGTCAGCCAACCATGACCATTATCTTACCAGCGATGACATAACACGCAGCCAATCAGCGGGCCGGACGCCATTACAAGTAGCAGAACATAATGATGATAGAGCCATATTGACATGTAAAATGTAAACGACATGCGATCGATCGCGGGAAGTCCGCGCGAGACGCGTGACATTTGGCCGCAGTCAGCAGAATGCTGATGAGTCGGAGACATTTGCAGAAGGACGTAACCTGAGATTTGTGACTCGTGTGTATAGATAAACACAACTGTCTCAGGATTCACAGGCGAACGTTAGCGACTTGTGTCCTCTTCTGGAACTGAAATGTAATTTCAGGTACGAGCTAAGATTATTTACTACTAGCTGCGCCCCGCGGTTTCACCCGCATAAGTTTCGATCCCGTGGGAATATTGGGATAAAAAGTATCCTATGTGTTAATCTTGGTTATAAAGTATCTGTGTGCCAAATTTCATCCAAATCCGTTTAGTATTTTTTGCGTGAAAGAGTAACAAACATCCCTCCATCCTCACAAACTTTCACATTTATAATATTAGTAGGATAGTAGGAAAGAGGATGGTATGGGTATCGTACCAAATAGTGTTAGCGGTGCCATCAGTCATCATGACTGATGAGGGCTTGAGACGAAACAAAATTATTTTTCACTTTGTATAGTGTCTTTTTTGGATGTCGGTTTTTTTTTTGTTGTAAAAAAGTTTTTTGAAGGTTGTTTTTTTTTTTTGTAAAACAGTTTTTATTTTTCATGTTTAAGTTGTATTTTACCTCCACACAAATTCGTATAACCCTACTTGCTATGTAAATATCAGTGACAGGAAGTTCATCATCATCATCATCATCAGAAGTACATCATCAATATAAATGTGGCAAAAATACGTATCATTGAAGCTAACTCAAAAACTACCCAAGCAATGTTAATCAAATTTATATGAAGATTTTATGATATAACTATATTTAATAAGTAATGGATAAATATTGATATATATTAAAAAACACCCGCCATTCTGACGTCAATATGACGGGTGTACTTAAATTTTGATACAATTTCGTTCAGAAGAATGTAATTTTTTTTAAACCTAGGTACTAAATAGTACAAATTTATATACATTACTTTGGTAAATGGGATTAGTTAAGGTATACCCGCCATTTTGACTCTCACGACATACCCTATCCATTCAAAAAATAATTTTTGAAATCGATTACCTAAGATACCGCGTAACATACATACAATAATAAAAAATTGATTTTTAAAAAATCTACTTCAAAAAGAAATCAACTCAAAATTATGAAAAACCTTTAATTTCGGAACTCGGTGTCTTAGGATCTGTATTTATTTAAGTAGCTTTATTTTTTTGCCACCGACTTCCGAAATTAAAGTTATTTCATAATTTTGAGTTAATTTCTTTTTGAAGTCGATTTATTTTTTTTAAACACTTTTATTTCGTAATTTTTAGTTTTAAGTAAAAATTGGAATTTTTGTTCGTAATAAATAGTTAATAATTCGACACCTCCATGCAATAACATCGTAACTCACTTTTTTCCAAAAATTGAGTTACAGCGGCATTGTTATGTAAAAAAAAAATGCATTTTTTCTGTACTATCATTGTAATTCTATTCCCTTTCGTTTCTAAAATTTATGTAACTTAACATCTTGGAGTTACAATTATCTGACCACAAAAATAAATTAGACTACAAAAAACTAAATTGTAACTCAGACATACATTAGACATTGTTTAACTAAACAGCCGATCGATTCTGTAAAAATCTCACCATGATAACTTAGGTGAAGTGAGCGTGAAGTGAGCTACCAATAGGGGCGATCCCTAACATCAGATGGAATGACAGCTCACTTCACGCTCACTTCACCTAAGTATCACCATGAGATTTTTACAGAATTGCACTTCAGGTGTTTAAACGTTGTTTTATTTATTTTTTGTGGTAAGACTAACAATGTTTGTCCTCGTAACTTATATGTCATTTCACTGTTTTGTTTTTCACGTAAGTCATGAAAACTCATGAAAACAATTTTTCTTTTACAACTTAACCATACCTATTTGCAGCGGGATTGTCCGAAAGGGTTACCGCTACCCCGGAACACAAAGGGCTAAGGAAGGAACACGGGTGGGTTTTAGTCAGTAAGAGTCTGACACTCCCTTCTGCTCCACCCAGAGCGGGAGGGGTCATTGGATGATTTCCCATCCACAAAAAAAAAAGGGGAATTATACTTGACCTCAGTCGATCTTATTTAACGGACAGAAAGCAATTTGTTGAAATCACACAAATATCTTCAAATACTAGTTACCGATAGCGAGATAATTAAATGCGGCGTTCCTCAGGGTAGCGTGCTAGGACCCCCCTTTTTTTTGCTCTACATAAATGACCTTCCGAGGCAAATAAAGCACCCCATGGTACTATTCGCCGATGGTATCACCGTAATTATAAAGTGTGATGATCCCAATACTTATGAAAAAGAAATAAATATGACATTAAATAGAATTATAACATGCATGGTTTGACAACAATAATCTAATATTATAAACTTAGAAAAGAATAAAATTATGCATTTTTAGGGTTCCGTGCCTCAAAAGGAAAAAAATCCGTTTTTTCCCTTATAGGATCACTTCGTGGTCCGTCTGTCAATACCGTTTTTCTCAGGAACGCGTGGAGGTATCAAACTGAAATTTATATCTAATACTCAAGTCTACTGTCCCTTAAAGTTGTGAAAAAATCAAACTTCTAAGCCAAAGCAATCAAAAGATACAGCCGTTTATGCCGCAAATTTCCGCAAATTTTCGAAACTCGCATGGGAATCAAAACCTACAGGGTACTTCCCGTGAACTTAGAATCTTGAAATTTGGTACAAAGTAACGTCTTATAGTACAGATAAAGGAAAAATTGCGAAAACCGTAAACTTTTAGTTACATCATATAATAAAAAATATTTTTGAAAATTTTAAAGTTACTACTTCTTCTCTCATGAACGCGTAGAGGTATTAAATTGAAATTCATATCAAATACTCAGGTCTATAATACTTTTAAGCTGTAACAAAATCAAACTTTTATGTCAACGCAATCAAAAGAAATAGCAATTTAAGCCGTATATTTTCAAACTCGCAACTACTCGCGAGGGAATCAAAACCTAAAGAGTACTTCCAGTCGATCTAGAATCTTGAAATTTGGCATGAAGCAATGTTTAATAGCACATATAAAAGAAAAATTCCGAAAACCTTAGTCCGCACGTCCGTCCGTCCGTCTGTCTGTCAAGACCCTTCATTCTGGGGAACGCGTGAAGGTATCGAGTTGAAATTAAAACCATATATTCAATTCTGCGGTCTCTTAAAACTGGGAAAAATCAAACTTCTAAGGTAACGTAAAAAAAAACGTAAAAAACGTATATTTCGATACTCTCAAGGGAATCAGAATGTATAGGGTACTTTCCGTTGACTTAGAATCATGAAATTTGGCAAAAAGCAAGGTCACGTAGCACAAGTAAAGGGAAAAATTCGAAACCTACTTTGTACGGAACCCTCGGTGCGCGAGTCCGACTCGCACTTGCCCCGTTTTTTTATCAAAGAATACAAAATACAATCCTTGACATTAGCTATTTAGGGACAAAAATAGAATCAATTACTGTTGGTATTAATACCTATAGACAACAATTTGACTTGGAGATCCCAGACAGACGAAATATGTAAAAAACTTAATAAAACCTATGCTCTCTATAACCTATCAAAAATAGTAAGCTCTCCGTAATAGTAAGGAATCCGTACTAACAGCCTATCACGGCTATGTTGCATCAACGCTCAGATATGGCGTAATATACCGGGGCAATTCAGTTGACAGAGAACTCGTATTTAGAGCCCAAAAAAGATGTGTCAGAGCCATGTCAGAGCTATATGTGGCCTTAAAAGCACAGAAAGTTGTCAACCGTTCTTTATACGTCTAAAAATTCTTACCTTGCCATCGCTATGCTTATACGAAACAAATGTGTTCGTCAAATCTAACATTTCCATATACAAAATAGCTACAAAAATTTACTTAAAAAAATTACGCGATAAAAATAAGAACATTCTGTATGGCCAACAAACAAACTACCTGAAAAAATAAAAACGTTAAACCCGGACAATTTCAAAACAGAATTATTAAGAATATTGATAAATAAGTGCTCTTACTACAGGAATATTTGGACGATAACTCTATAATTACTGCTTCAGAAAATTGTACATCACCTCACCTACTTTCACGATTTAAAATTTTATTTGACATTAGCATTATTATGACATTATTGAAATTTATTCTATTTTCAATTTGTATTGTTATGCATGTACCTATTAATATTGATTTTATTACTAATATGAAAATATAAAACATAATTTTACATAATTCTGCCACTTTATGATATCTCAAAAGTTAAATTGTGTTAAAAGTAAAAAAATCGACAATGTTAATTATACTATAGATATATTTATACGCCTCTCTGGTCAAAACATAGAGGATCTACGGTCTATCTGTAACATCTCGCACACTACTGTAATTTGACCAGCTGTGTTTACAAATAAAGCATTCTGAATTCTGATACTGATTCTGATTGATACCTCCTTTTTCTTTAAATCGGTAAAGATACAGTCGAATTGAGAACTTCCTCCTTTTTGAAGTCGGTTAACTATGTAAAGATACGGCACTTATAGGCACAATGCATTCCATGACAATTCCACTAAGCTAACACACAACAGTCATAGGAACACAAACTACGCAATTTTGTTTACTTGAATTTTTACCAGTAATTTTGAAATTATCTATGGGACCAATCTGAAAGTAGATAAAAAAAATATTCCTTTCGAATAAAAAAAATAATTTTACAAATCGGCTTATAAATAACGGAGTACTGAGATAACAAATAAAAAAAATATTCAACCGAATTAGAACCTCCTCCTTTTTTGAAGTCGGTTAAAAAAGGCTCGGAAATCGTAACAGATGTTTTATGAAATTACATCGTTTTAACCGACAAACAGACATGCATGACATAGAATAATTATACAATTAAAGATAAACGAATAGGTATGTACTTTAGCACAAGTTAGTGTAATGATGTGACATGCGCATGATTGTCCATTGTGAAGTAATGCGTGCACAAACAAGTACACCAGTGGCTGCCGAGCGCTGGCGCTCTAATGTAGTCGTTCCGTATGCGACGGTGATACGCTTTACAATTAACGTTATTACTATTGTTCAGGACAAACGATCTAATGTAGTCGTACTGTATGCGACGGTGACACGCTTTACTATTAACCTTATTACTATTGTTGACGACAAACGATCTAATGTAGTCGTACTGTATGCGACGGTGATACGCTTTACTATTAACGTTATTACTATTGTTCAGGACAAACGATCTAATGTAGTCGTACTGTATGCGACGGTGACACGCTTTACTATTAACGTTATTACTATTGTTCAGGACAAACGATCTAATGTAGTCGTACTGTATGCGACGGTGACACGCTTTACTATTAACGTTATTACTATTGTTCAGGACAAACGATCTAATGTAGTCGTACTGTATGCGACGGTGACACGCTTTACTATTAACGTTATTACTATTGTTCAGGACAAACGATCTAATGTAGTCGTACTGTATGCGACGGTGACACGCTTTACTATTAACGTTATTACTATTGTTGACGACAAACGATCTAATGTAGTCGTACTGTATGCGACGGTGACACGCTTTACTATTAACGTTATTACTATTGTTCAGGACAAACGATCTAATGTAGTCGTACTGTATGCGACGGTGACACGCTTTACTATTAACGTTATTACTATTGTTCAGGACAAACGATCTAATGTAGTCGTACTGTATGCGACGGTGACACGCTTTACTATTAACGTTATTACTATTGTTCAGGACAAACGATCTAATGTAGTCGTACTGTATGCGACGGTGACACGCTTTACTATTAACGTTATTACTATTGTTCAGGACAAACGATCTAATGTAGTCGTACTGTATGCGACGGTGACACGCTTTACTATTAACGTTATTACTATTGTTCAGGACAAACGATCTAATGTAGTCGTACTGTATGCGACGGTGACACGCTTTACTATTAACGTTATTACTATTGTTCAGGACAAACGATCTAATGTAGTCGTACTGTATGCGACGGTGACACGCTTTACTATTAACGTTATTACTATTGTTCAGGACAAACGATCTAATGTAGTCGTACTGTATGCGACGGTGACACGCTTTACTATTAACGTTATTACTATTGTTCAGGACAAACGATCTAATGTAGTCGTACTGTATGCGACGGTGACACGCTTTACTATTAACGTTATTACTATTGTTCAGGACAAACGATCTAATGTAGTCGTACTGTATGGGACGGTGACACGCTTTACTATTAACCTTATTACTATTGTTCAGGACAAACGATCTAATGTAGTCGTACTGTATGGGACGGTGACACGCTTTACTATTAACGTTATTACTATTGTTCAGGACAAACGATCTAATGTAGTCGTACTGTATGCGACGGTGACACGCTTTACTATTAACGTTATTACTATTGTTCAGGACAAACGATCTAATGTAGTCGTACTGTATGCGACGGTGACACGCTTTACTATTAACGTTATTACTATTGTTGACGACAAACGATCTAATGTAGTCGTACTGTATGGGACGGTGACACGCTTTACTATTAACCTTATTACTATTGTTCAGGACAAACGATCTAATGTAGTCGTACTGTATGCGACGGTGACACGCTTTACTATTAACGTTATTACTATTGTTCAGGACAAACGATCTAATGTAGTCGTACTGTATGCGACGGTGACACGCTTTACTATTAACGTTATTACTATTGTTGACGACAAACGATCTAATGTAGTCGTTCCGTATGCGACGGTGACACGCTTTACTATTAACGTTATTACTATTGTTGACGACAAACGATCTAATGTAGTCGTACTGTATGCGACGGTGACACGCTTTACTATTAACGTTATTACTATTGTTCAGGACAAACGATCTAATGTAGTCGTACTGTATGCGACGGTGACACGCTTTACTATTAACGTTATTACTATTGTTGACGACAAACGATCTAATGTAGTCGTTCCGTATGCGACGGTGACACGCTTTACTATTAACGTTATTACTATTGTTGACGACAAACGATCTAATGTAGTCGTACTGTATGCGACGGTGACACGCTTTACTATTAACCTTATTACTATTGTTCAGGACAAACGATCTAATGTAGTCGTACTGTATGCGACGGTGACACGCTTTACTATTAACGTTATTACTATTGTTCAGGACAAACGATCTAATGTAGTCGTACTGTATGCGACGGTGACACGCTTTACTATTAACGTTATTACTATTGTTGACGACAAACGATCTAATGTAGTCGTACTGTATGGGACGGTGACACGCTTTACTATTAACCTTATTACTATTGTTCAGGACAAACGATCTAATGTAGTCGTACTGTATGCGACGGTGACACGCTTTACTATTAACGTTATTACTATTGTTCAGGACAAACGATCTAATGTAGTCGTACTGTATGCGACGGTGACACGCTTTACTATTAACGTTATTACTATTGTTGACGACAAACGATCTAATGTAGTCGTTCCGTATGCGACGGTGACACGCTTTACTATTAACGTTATTACTATTGTTGACGACAAACGATCTAATGTAGTCGTACTGTATGCGACGGTGACACGCTTTACTATTAACGTTATTACTATTGTTCAGGACAAACGATCTAATGTAGTCGTACTGTATGCGACGGTGACACGCTTTACTATTAACGTTATTACTATTGTTGACGACAAACGATCTAATGTAGTCGTTCCGTATGCGACGGTGACACGCTTTACTATTAACGTTATTACTATTGTTGACGACAAACGATCTAATGTAGTCGTACTGTATGCGACGGTGACACGCTTTACTATTAACCTTATTACTATTGTTCAGGACAAACGATCTAATGTAGTCGTACTGTATGCGACGGTGACACGCTTTACTATTAACGTTATTACTATTGTTCAGGACAAACGATCTAATGTAGTCGTACTGTATGCGACGGTGACACGCTTTACTATTAACGTTATTACTATTGTTCAGGACAAACGATCTAATGTAGTCGTACTGTATGCGACGGTGACACGCTTTACTATTAACGTTATTACTATTGTTCAGGACAAACGATCTAATGTAGTCGTACTGTATGCGACGGTGACACGCTTTACTATTAACGTTATTACTATTGTTCAGGACAAACGATCTAATGTAGTCGTACTGTATGCGACGGTGACACGCTTTACTATTAACGTTATTACTATTGTTCAGGACAAACGATCTAATGTAGTCGTACTGTATGCGACGGTGACACGCTTTACTATTAACGTTATTACTATTGTTGACGACAAACGATCTAATGTAGTCGTACTGTATGCGACGGTGACACGCTTTACTATTAACGTTATTACTATTGTTCAGGACAAACGATCTAATGTAGTCGTACTGTATGCGACGGTGACACGCTTTACTATTAACGTTATTACTATTGTTCAGGACAAACGATCTAATGTAGTCGTACTGTATGCGACGGTGACACGCTTTACTATTAACGTTATTACTATTGTTCAGGACAAACGATCTAATGTAGTCGTACTGTATGCGACGGTGACACGCTTTACTATTAACGTTATTACTATTGTTCAGGACAAACGATCTAATGTAGTCGTACTGTATGCGACGGTGACACGCTTTACTATTAACGTTATTACTATTGTTCAGGACAAACGATCTAATGTAGTCGTACTGTATGCGACGGTGACACGCTTTACTATTAACGTTATTACTATTGTTCAGGACAAACGATCTAATGTAGTCGTACTGTATGCGACGGTGACACGCTTTACTATTAACGTTATTACTATTGTTGACGACAAACGATCTAATGTAGTCGTACTGTATGCGACGGTGATACGCTTTACTATTAACGTTATTACTATTGTTCAGGACAAACGATCTAATTTAGTCGTACTGTATGGGACGGTGACACGCTTTACTATTAACGTTATTACTATTGTTCAGGACAAACGATCTAATGTAGTCGTACTGTATGCGACGGTGACACGCTTTACTATTAACGTTATTACTATTGTTCAGGACAAACGATCTAATGTAGTCGTACTGTATGCGACGGTGACACGCTTTACTATTAACGTTATTACTATTGTTCAGGACAAACGATCTAATGTAGTCGTACTGTATGCGACGGTGACACGCTTTACTATTAACGTTATTACTATTGTTGACGACAAACGATCTAATGTAGTCGTACTGTATGCGACGGTGATACGCTTTACTATTAACGTTATTACTATTGTTGACGACAAACGATCTAATGTAGTCGTACTGTATGCGACGGTGACACGCTTTACTATTAACGTTATTACTATTGTTCAGGACAAACGATCTAATGTAGTCGTACTGTATGCGACGGTGACACGCTTTACTATTAACGTTATTACTATTGTTGACGACAAACGATCTAATGTAGTCGTACTGTATGCGACGGTGATACGCTTTACTATTAACGTTATTACTATTGTTCAGGACAAACGATCTAATGTAGTCGTACTGTATGCGACGGTGACACGCTTTACTATTAACGTTATTACTATTGTTCAGGACAAACGATCTAATGTAGTCGTACTGTATGCGACGGTGACACGCTTTACTATTAACGTTATTACTATTGTTGACGACAAACGATCTAATGTAGTCGTACTGTATGCGACGGTGATACGCTTTACTATTAACGTTATTACTATTGTTCAGGACAAACGATCTAATGTAGTCGTACTGTATGCGACGGTGACACGCTTTACTATTAACGTTATTACTATTGTTCAGGACAAACGATCTAATGTAGTCGTACTGTATGCGACGGTGACACGCTTTACTATTAACGTTATTACTATTGTTGACGACAAACTATCTAATGTAGTCGTACTGTATGCGACGGTGATACGCTTTACTATTAACGTTATTACTATTGTTCAGGACAAACGATCTAATGTAGTCGTACTGTATGCGACGGTGACACGCTTTACTATTAACGTTATTACTATTGTTCAGGACAAACGATCTAATGTAGTCGTACTGTATGCGACGGTGACACGCTTTACTATTAACGTTATTACTATTGTTCAGGACAAACGATCTAATGTAGTCGTACTGTATGCGACGGTGACACGCTTTACTATTAACGTTATTACTATTGTTCAGGACAAACGATCTAATGTAGTCGTACTGTATGCGACGGTGACACGCTTTACTATTAACGTTATTACTATTGTTCAGGACAAACGATCTAATGTAGTCGTACTGTATGCGACGGTGACACGCTTTACTATTAACGTTATTACTATTGTTCAGGACAAACGATCTAATGTAGTCGTACTGTATGCGACGGTGACACGCTTTACTATTAACGTTATTACTATTGTTCAGGACAAACGATCTAATGTAGTCGTACTGTATGCGACGGTGACACGCTTTACTATTAACGTTATTACTATTGTTCAGGACAAACGATCTAATGTAGTCGTACTGTATGCGACGGTGACACGCTTTACTATTAACGTTATTACTATTGTTGACGACAAACGATCTAATGTAGTCGTACTGTATGCGACGGTGATACGCTTTACTATTAACGTTATTACTATTGTTCAGGACAAACGATCTAATGTAGTCGTACTGTATGCGACGGTGACACGCTTTACTATTAACGTTATTACTATTGTTCAGGACAAACGATCTAATGTAGTCGTACTGTATGCGACGGTGACACGCTTTACTATTAACGTTATTACTATTGTTCAGGACAAACGATCTAATGTAGTCGTACTGTATGCGACGGTGACACGCTTTACTATTAACGTTATTACTATTGTTCAGGACAAACGATCTAATGTAGTCGTACTGTATGCGACGGTGACACGCTTTACTATTAACGTTATTACTATTGTTCAGGACAAACGATCTAATGTAGTCGTACTGTATGCGACGGTGACACGCTTTACTATTAACGTTATTACTATTGTTGACGACAAACGATCTAATGTAGTCGTACTGTATGCGACGGTGATACGCTTTACTATTAACGTTATTACTATTGTTGACGACAAACGATCTAATGTAGTCGTACTGTATGCGACGGTGACACGCTTTACTATTAACGTTATTACTATTGTTCAGGACAAACGATCTAATGTAGTCGTACTGTATGCGACGGTGACACGCTTTACTATTAACGTTATTACTATTGTTGACGACAAACGATCTAATGTAGTCGTACTGTATGCGACGGTGATACGCTTTACTATTAACGTTATTACTATTGTTCAGGACAAACGATCTAATGTAGTCGTACTGTATGCGACGGTGATACGCTTTACTATTAACGTTATTACTATTGTTCAGGACAAACGATCTAATGTAGTCGTACTGTATGCGACGGTGACACGCTTTACTATTAACGTTATTACTATTGTTCAGGACAAACGATCTAATGTAGTCGTACTGTATGCGACGGTGACACGCTTTACTATTAACGTTATTACTATTGTTGACGACAAACGATCTAATGTAGTCGTACTGTATGCGACGGTGATACGCTTTACTATTAACGTTATTACTATTGTTCAGGACAAACGATCTAATGTAGTCGTACTGTATGCGACGGTGACACGCTTTACTATTAACGTTATTACTATTGTTCAGGACAAACGATCTAATGTAGTCGTACTGTATGCGACGGTGACACGCTTTACTATTAACCTTATTACTATTGTTCAGGACAAACGATCTAATGTAGTCGTACTGTATGCGACGGTGACACGCTTTACTATTAACGTTATTACTATTGTTGACGACAAACGATCTAATTTAGTCGTACTGTATGCGACGGTGACACGCTTTACTATTAACGTTATTACTATTGTTCAGGACAAACGATCTAATGTAGTCGTACTGTATGCGACGGTGACACGCTTTACTATTAACCTTATTACTATTGTTCAGGACAAACGATCTAATGTAGTCGTACTGTATGCGACGGTGACACGCTTTACTATTAACGTTATTACTATTGTTGACGACAAACGATCTAATTTAGTCGTACTGTATGCGACGGTGACACGCTTTACTATTAACGTTATTACTATTGTTCAGGACAAACGATCTAATGTAGTCGTACTGTATGCGACGGTGACACGCTTTACTATTAACGTTATTACTATTGTTCAGGACAAACGATCTAATGTAGTCGTACTGTATGCGACGGTGACACGCTTTACTATTAACGTTATTACTATTGTTCAGGACAAACGATCTAATGTAGTCGTACTGTATGCGACGGTGACACGCTTTACTATTAACCTTATTACTATTGTTCAGGACAAACGATCTAATGTAGTCGTACTGTATGCGACGGTGACACGCTTTACTATTAACGTTATTACTATTGTTGACGACAAACGATCTAATTTAGTCGTACTGTATGGGACGGTGACACGCTTTACTATTAACGTTATTACTATTGTTCAGGACAAACGATCTAATGTAGTCGTACTGTATGCGACGGTGACACGCTTTACTATTAACGTTATTACTATTGTTCAGGACAAACGATCTAATGTAGTCGTACTGTATGCGACGGTGACACGCTTTACTATTAACCTTATTACTATTGTTCAGGACAAACGATCTAATGTAGTCGTACTGTATGCGACGGTGACACGCTTTACTATTAACGTTATTACTATTGTTGACGACAAACGATCTAATTTAGTCGTACTGTATGCGACGGTGACACGCTTTACTATTAACGTTATTACTATTGTTCAGGACAAACGATCTAATGTAGTCGTACTGTATGCGACGGTGACACGCTTTACTATTAACGTTATTACTATTGTTCAGGACAAACGATCTAATGTAGTCGTACTGTATGCGACGGTGACACGCTTTACTATTAACGTTATTACTATTGTTCAGGACAAACGATCTAATGTAGTCGTACTGTATGCGACGGTGACACGCTTTACTATTAACCTTATTACTATTGTTCAGGACAAACGATCTAATGTAGTCGTACTGTATGCGACGGTGACACGCTTTACTATTAACGTTATTACTATTGTTGACGACAAACGATCTAATGTAGTCGTACTGTATGCGACGGTGATACGCTTTACAATTAACGTTATTACTATTGTTCAGGACAAACGATCTAATGTAGTCGTACTGTATGCGACGGTGACACGCTTTACTATTAACGTTATTACTATTGTTCAGGACAAACGATCTAATGTAGTCGTACTGTATGCGACGGTGACACGCTTTACTATTAACGTTATTACTATTGTTGACGACAAACGATCTAATGTAGTCGTACTGTATGCGACGGTGATACGCTTTACTATTAACGTTATTACTATTGTTCAGGACAAACGATCTAATGTAGTCGTACTGTATGCGACGGTGACACGCTTTACTATTAACGTTATTACTATTGTTCAGGACAAACGATCTAATGTAGTCGTACTGTATGCGACGGTGACACGCTTTACTATTAACGTTATTACTATTGTTCAGGACAAACGATCTAATGTAGTCGTACTGTATGCGACGGTGACACGCTTTACTATTAACCTTATTACTATTGTTCAGGACAAACGATCTAATGTAGTCGTACTGTATGCGACGGTGACACGCTTTACTATTAACCTTATTACTATTGTTCAGGACAAACGATCTAATGTAGTCGTACTGTATGCGACGGTGACACGCTTTACTATTAACGTTATTACTATTGTTGACGACAAACGATCTAATTTAGTCGTACTGTATGCGACGGTGACACGTTTTACTATTAACGTTATTACTATTGTTCAGGACAAACGATCTAATGTAGTCGTACTGTATGCGACGGTGACACGCTTTACTATTAACGTTATTACTATTGTTCAGGACAAACGATCTAATGTAGTCGTACTGTATGCGACGGTGACACGCTTTACTATTAACGTTATTACTATTGTTCAGGACAAACGATCTAATGTAGTCGTACTGTATGCGACGGTGACACGCTTTACTATTAACCTTATTACTATTGTTCAGGACAAACGATCTAATGTAGTCGTACTGTATGCGACGGTGACACGCTTTACTATTAACGTTATTACTATTGTTGACGACAAACGATCTAATTTAGTCGTACTGTATGGGACGGTGACACGCTTTACTATTAACGTTATTACTATTGTTCAGGACAAACGATCTAATGTAGTCGTACTGTATGCGACGGTGACACGCTTTACTATTAACGTTATTACTATTGTTCAGGACAAACGATCTAATGTAGTCGTACTGTATGCGACGGTGACACGCTTTACTATTAACCTTATTACTATTGTTCAGGACAAACGATCTAATGTAGTCGTACTGTATGCGACGGTGACACGCTTTACTATTAACGTTATTACTATTGTTGACGACAAACGATCTAATTTAGTCGTACTGTATGCGACGGTGACACGCTTTACTATTAACGTTATTACTATTGTTCAGGACAAACGATCTAATGTAGTCGTACTGTATGCGACGGTGACACGCTTTACTATTAACGTTATTACTATTGTTCAGGACAAACGATCTAATGTAGTCGTACTGTATGCGACGGTGACACGCTTTACTATTAACGTTATTACTATTGTTCAGGACAAACGATCTAATGTAGTCGTACTGTATGCGACGGTGACACGCTTTACTATTAACGTTATTACTATTGTTCAGGACAAACGATCTAATGTAGTCGTACTGTATGCGACGGTGACACGCTTTACTATTAACGTTATTACTATTGTTCAGGACAAACGATCTAATGTAGTCGTACTGTATGCGACGGTGACACGCTTTACTATTAACGTTATTACTATTGTTGACGACAAACGATCTAATGTAGTCGTACTGTATGCGACGGTGATACGCTTTACTATTAACGTTATTACTATTGTTCAGGACAAACGATCTAATGTAGTCGTACTGTATGCGACGGTGACACGCTTTACTATTAACGTTATTACTATTGTTGACGACAAACGATCTAATGTAGTCGTACTGTATGCGACGGTGATACGCTTTACTATTAACGTTATTACTATTGTTCAGGACAAACGATCTAATGTAGTCGTACTGTATGCGACGGTGACACGCTTTACTATTAACGTTATTACTATTGTTCAGGACAAACGATCTAATGTAGTCGTACTGTATGCGACGGTGACACGCTTTACTATTAACGTTATTACTATTGTTCAGGACAAACGCCACTAAATGAGCTGCTATTTAGCAGGGATGGAAGCCCGCTAGCCGCTAATGCTGTGAACACGACGCAACCAGCGACAAGTGTATCATCTACATAAACTACAGTTTCATTGACATTCTTAGGACTAAGGGCTCACACAGATGATGACAGACCTGAATTTATAGTTAAAGACAATGAAAATTGTCTTATAATCCAAAGAGCCGTCTTTTTAGACGGAGCGATGATGTCGAATTTGAATTAGAATCAAAAGTACGTACTTTTGATTGTTGGAAATGTTATTTATTTATATATACTTTATTGTACACCAGAAAATACATAACAAAAAATAAACAATTATTACTACAAAACATCTCTTCCAGGCAACCTTGGAATAGACAGTGATTGCGTGGGTATATAAAAGTTTTGGTACTTAGCTCGATTCCTTGGCGCAAAACACAGCGTTCAGTAGTAAACCCAAACTGAGCTACTTGTAGGTACCCACTGCCCAAACGTGTGTCGTGCGAGGAGTTTGCTATATCGTCCCGTCCCGGCTGACACCAGCTGCATACAACACTCTTAATTGCAATTGAAATGGGCGGTATAGCAAGCTCAACGTCTTTGGTACAGTCAAAATCAAAATCAAAAGTCATTTATGCAAACTGGGCTGAAAATCAGCACTTTTCGAACGCCAAATTACAAAAGACAGTCCCCCCAAAACGCCCGCCCTTCACCACTTCCCAGTGCTTTCACAAATGATAAACTAGGACCATCGATGTAAAATAAATAAAAAAAGTTATTACTAATAACTACAGCAAAACCATGGTCGGCAAGACGACCAGTCACCACAAGCAGCACCCGTTCATCACACTTCATGTTCTTTCAACGAATGGTTCCCTTTATGTCGAGTCCCTTTACGTCGAGCCGAGAACCTTGCCTCGCTTCTATTACCCTACGTCGATTCAACGATTTCTGTCCCGTTTCTTTCCCCCGCTTCTATTACTTTTACGTCGAGTTTAATAATATCATATTTTGAAGTACAGTCAGGTTGACATGATTTAGGTGTTATTGTATTCGAATCTACTGAATTATGTACAGAGGCCAGCACAACAAGCTACCCCAATCTGTCAAATTTCTTTGATAGATTTTTATCTTTATTAGAAAGTAATAGGGTTCATATTCAATCGGGAAAATTTGACAGATTTGTGTAGCTTGATGTGCTGGCCTCTGAACTAATAATAACATACAGCTTTTAAAATTAAAATAAAAAGAATATTAAGTATAGATATTAGACTATTGACTGCAATATACTGCAAATCACAAAATGTAAACGTTCTTGTTTATGATTTTCAATCGAATATGGTTTTACAAGTAAATCATCTGCCAAATCGACGGACCGTAAACACCGTGCTAATAAACAAAGCATTTCCACTTCCCACCGCAAGAGGGCACCAAATACAGACTAGAAGAACAACTTTTGTAAAAAAAATGGAAGAACTCACGGCATTGATTAAAAACTTGCAAAATAAATTTGATGAACAAACAAAAGAAATACGCGAAATGAAGCAAAGTATTCCAGAAATTATAAACAAAAACATAGACACAAAATTCACAAACTTGGAATTAAAATACAATGCACTGGAGCAAACAGTCGAAGAACAGGGACGGCGCATACATCAACTAGAGAGAATAACTAGAAAAAGGAATTTAATTTTTTTTGGATTAGAAGAAACAGAAAAAGGCTACTATGATTTGCAACAAACGATACTAGAAATTATAAACCAAAATATAAAATTGAATTATAGTAAAGATAATATACAAGAGGTGAGGCGATTGGGCAAAAAACGAGAAGATGGCAAAATAAGACCTACTGTTATTACTCTTAGTACGATGGGTCTAAAAATAGAGCTCTTAAAAAATAAGAAGAAACTTAATGACACTCCTTATTATATCAAAGAAGATTTCCCCCCTGAAGTACTTGAAGAACGTAAAAAACTAAATACACAACTATTGGAAGAAAGAAACAAAGGTCGGAAAGCTTTTCTGAAATATAATAAACTTATAATAATCCCAGAAGACGGACAAAAACAGCAACTTTACACAGCAGACAACCGAAGTCACAATAAAAGAAACTTGTCAGAATCGCCAGAGACGAATGGTGGTAACACTAACGTGGCCAAAAATATTACAAAGAAACCATTCAAGAAACAGAACTCAAATATCTATCAATACATGACAAGAAAGCAAAATGAAAATAGAGTCTCACCTCCAAACGAGCTTCCCACACCATCTTTCAACATCCCACCTAGGACGCCTCAACCAAATACGAACGAAAATAATTACTGACAGATAGCAACCTCTCCACGCAACCCCCCACCACGGCCGGTCACCGCGGGGGTCAAAGACCACAACCCTCCACTCCAACCACTCTATATCTGTACTTACAATGCACGAACTCTTATATCAAATGAAAGACTACTTGATTTTAAACAAGCAATATCAAAAATAAAATATGACATTATTGGCCTTGCAGAAATAAGAAGGTCTGGTTATAATATTATAGAAGATGATGACCACATATTCTGTTATTTTGGTGAAACTAAAGGTCAGTATGGTGTCGTTTTCCTTGTAAAGAAGAAATATAAGATTAATATTGAAAGCTTTATTGGAATATCCGAACGTATATGCATTTTAAACCTTAAATTCGAAAACACAACACTTACAATTGTTCAAGTTTACGCACCTACCATTGCAGCTAGTGATCAGGAAATAAATAACTTTTACAATCAACTCCGTCAGTCTCAAGTACATTATAACAAACATCAAATTATAATGGGCGATTTTAACGCTCGAGTTGGACAACGGCTAGCAGGCGAAGAAAGAACAATGGGCAACTACTGCTTTGGAGAGAGAGACAAAAGAGGCGAAATCTTGCTTCAATTTTGTAGTGAAAACAACCTAATTATAACAAACAGCCTATTCAAAAAGAACATAAAGAATTTGTGGACATGGCTCTCGCCAAAGAAAAATAAAAGCCAGATAGATTACGTATTAACCAATAAAAAAGAAAAAGTTACAAATATAGAAATATTAAGCAGCTTATCATACCCTAGCGATCACCGACTAATACGAAGCACCTTTAAAATGACAAATTTGCAGAAAAGCAGAGCCAAGTATAACAATAAAAATACCAAATTAAACACAACAGAAGAAAAGGAACAGTTCATCGAAGCTTTAAGGAAAAAAATTAAAAAGATGGATCTAGAGGAAAATGTAGACATAGAGTCTTTCTATAGCAAAATCAAAATGGCAATATCTGATAGTATGAACTCTATTAAAAGTGAAATAATTACAAAACGGGACATCATTCCGGAAAGTATAAAAAGTCTTATTAAAAGAAGAAATGAATTAACAAACAAGAAAAAATTAACAAACGGAGAAAAGAAAGAGCGCAGCTATCTATATAAAAATATCTACAAACAAATTAAAAAAGTACATTATGAACACAGAATAAAAACAATAGAAAACCATCTCAAATCATCAGGGAGCCTGAAAAAAAGGTTTCAAAGTACTCAACTCTACCAAAAAATGGATTCCATGCCTGAAAGAAGGCCCTACCAACAACAAAACATTCTCTAGGTCAAAAATTATAGCAACAGCCACGACATTTTATAACAACCTTTATTCAGCACAAGAAACAGATCAAGAAGACTTAATTTTCACTCAGGACTCCACCACTCTGGAAAGATTTTCTACCTACGAGGTCATAAAGAAAATAGAATGCTTAAAATCCGAGAAAAGCAATGGACCAGATGGCATCCCAAACGAAACAATAAAAACAGGCAAATATCTACTAGCAGCACCTTTAACTACTTTGTTTAATAAGATTCTAGATGAAAAAAAAATACCTACGGTATGGGCAGAATCTGACATAATTCTACTATATAAAAAAGGGGACCCTGCCGATATCGGTAATTACCGACCCATTAGCCTTCAACCAAATATATACAAATTGTTTGCATCGTGTCTGGAAGAACGCCTTGCTAAGTACACCGAGAAACATCAACCACCGGAACAGGCAGGCTTTAGAAGAGATTTTTCCACCACAGACCACATACACGCATTAAACCTGATTATAGAGAAATATACAGAACATAAAAGGCCACTCTACCTGGCTTTTATTGATTATGCCAAAGCCTTCGACTCTATATCCCATAGTAGCATGTGGAAAGCCCTTTACGAGTGTGATGTACCACTGGAGACTATTGAGCTTATAAAAGACATATATAGTAAAACTACAAGTCGTGTAAAAATGGAAAAACGAGGCCCTGAAATAAAAATATGTAGAGGTGTTAGACAGGGCGACCCTCTCTCGCCGAGAATCTTTATAACTGTTTTACAAAACATCATGAAAAATCTAAACTGGGATAGAAAAGGTATAAACATACAAGGTAAATTTTTAAGTAACCTCCGGTTTGCAGACGACATTGTACTTTTCTCGGAAACACCAACCCAACTGGAAAAAATGGTCAATGAACTAAATACTGCGAGTAAAAGAATAGGCTTAGAACTAAATACTACAAAAACAAAGATGATGACCAACCATATAAAAACACCTATTAAAGTTAACAGTATTCCACTAGAATATGTACAACAATACATATACTTAGGTCAACAGATATCGTTTAATACGACCAGACACAGTGACGAATTACACAGACGAATAAATAGCACATGGAACAAATTTTGGAGCAACAAGGAAATACTAAAATCAAACCTTCCTGTTAAGCTGAAGAAAAAAGTACTGGATTCCTGTATACTACCATGTCTTACGTATGCTTGCCAAACTTGGATATTTAATAACCACACAAAAAATAAACTACAAGTATGCCAGAGGTCAATGGAACGTAGTATTCTAAATTTAAAAAGAATGGACAAAATAAGAAATACAGATACAAGGAAAACAACAAATATTTTAGACGCTGTAGTACATTGTAAGAAACTGAAATGGAAATGGGCTGGTCATATTGCACGCATGAACAAAGATAAGTGGACTTACAAAATAACTACTTGGCCAGGACCACCCAATAAACGAAATAGGGGAAGACCAAAAGAGAGATGGATAGACGAGATAATTAAAGTGGCTGGAAAAGACTGGATTACAAAGGCAAAGAATAGAGAAAGTTGGAAAAAAATGGAGGAGGCCTTTACTCGTTGAGAGGTCCTTAAAAACACAACTACATATATAAATATATAATAAAAAAATAAATAAATAAATAAAAAATATATAATAATAACAATATTTAAAAAAAAAAATGCATGTTCTTTATTATTAATACATAAATAATATAAATAATAATAAAATACGAAAATAGAAATTTATGTGATTTGAAAGATATGAATGTTAATAATTTGTGGAAATGCAATGACAAGTTAAATATTAGCAACAAAAAAAATAAATAAATAAATAAATAATGAATGTATAACTAATGCATGATATTAATACCTTTTTGATTTATTTAAGGTACTAAACTAAAATGAAATACGAATTATTTATGCAATGTAATTGTTTATTTTAAGGAAATAATAAAGGCTATAATAATAAATGGTTTTTGAACTGGTTTTCATTTGCATTGCAAACGCTTCGTACAGACTTGTCGAATAATTCGGCAAAATGTTTCGTTGAGTATGAAACCACTTGTTTCATATTCACTGGCCAGCTGAGCCCTTCCACTTCGCTTTCGACTGGCAAGGCTCTTCCTTATATCTTTTGACCCTCCGACTCACAGTAAGTAATTTCTCTAAAACAAAAAAGGAATACTGTTAGGTGTTAGGCTACTACAATAGCAAAATCTATATTATACAAAAATCCAAAGTCTTGACTGACTGATATATCAACGCACAGCCTAAACCGCTGGTCCTAGAGACATGAAATTTGGAGGGTGTGTTCTTTGTGAAGAGTAGGTATCCACTAAGACAGGGTTTTGCGAAATTCTACCCCTAAGAGGGTGAATGAGGGAGGGTGAAATTTCATGCGGACGAAATCGCGGGCAGATGCTAGTTATGAAATAATATTACTATTTTTAAACAAAATTCTTTTGAAAATAAAAATGTTACAAAATGACTATTTACAATTATACTTAATGTTATATTCATAATTCCAAAAGTACATAAATAAACTTTTGGAAACATTATTTTTTCTTCTATTTAGACCTTATGGTAAATAAAAACGTTTAAAAACTAACTACAAGGATCAGCAGTTATACTTTAATTAGATAATTATTCGATAAGATAATTAAATCACAATACTCATAGTCAGTCCGGTTTCATCAAATATTTAAATTTGCTTGCATTTCAAAATGAACTATACCACTGCTAATAGATTAAATACACGCCACTAACCCACAATATCAAATTATCAACCAGCCAAAAACCAACAACGTTCTATTTAGTCGCGGCGAATGCTGCATCTGTCTACCTCATAATTTATTTATTTAGATTTCTGTGAGTATAATCATAAAGTTTTACGAACTATGTGAACACGATGAACATAACACGGAACTATATTCAATAGCGTGATTATTAAAACATTTAAAAAAATTATCGCCGCGCGTGAGATTCGATCCCACATGTGATAACCGACGGCCGACGTATGATAGCTATCATGCCATATACCCTAATCACAGATTACTAAATAGTTACTGCCCTAATGGAATGGTTTAATTTATGAAATACAATCAGTTGCCAACGAGTGCGAGTGTGTGTGTGTGTCTTTAATATACATAGAAAGGTCATAAGTCAAACTAAAAGTATTGTTTTGTGACTTTGAATCGAATGGGCTTTTGGAGCAAACCGTACCTTTTGAAACAAACTCAATCTAAACTGTTGTGTTTCAGCTTCGTGGGAGTACGAGCATGTTTCAATGCTAGTGCTCATCATCACCCTCATACACTTATCCCAATGCTTTAGGGTCGGCGCAGCACCCTTGCTTCTTATCGATAACATCTCTATCAGCCGCCAACTTCTCTTCGTCCCTCTTCAATTGATGTTGTCCGCGGAGCAGCCCTTCCTCGTCGTGATGGTCTCGTCAGCGTTATTGAGACGATGATATGTTCCGGCAGGAGGGGAACGTTTCCTTGGCTGCCCTTGTTCGTCTGGCGCCAACTTTAAAAAACAACGGTGTTGACGAACATTATCCGAAAATAACACGTATTATGTGGTGTCGTGTTGTCGTGTCACCGCTAGTCCGCTACACAACGTTGTTGTTAGTGCTCTAGTATAGGCTCTTTAGTCGGCAACATTTTCACTTTTATTTTTTTTATTCATAAAACAATTTCATATCAGATTATAATTTATGAACAAGTTAATCACACTAGCAAATGAAACAAATATCAACTTTATTTAATAACTAGCTTTTGCCAGCGACTTCGTCCGCGTGGAATAATGACTTCCGGAAATTGAGGCACTAACTCTCATAGAGTTTAACCGATGTGCTCTTTCTTCTGCCGATTCTTGAGAACGCGTATTTCTCATTCAACGCGTTTTTTCAAGACAATAGCGGGCGGACGCCGGCGTCCGCTTGGGGCTTGAATAACTAAAAATATACAACTACGTCTAATATATAAAATAATATATAATAAAACCTACTTCACTTAAAACTAAATACCTATAACTACTATAATTAATAATACCTATACCTATAATTAATAAAAGTACCTACGCTTTTACCTACTTAATATTAAAAAAAACTGAACATAAATTAACCAAAACTTACCTACTACTAACTAACTACTACTAACCTATTACTACTTCACCTAAAAAGAAATCCTGTTTTCACAACATTTCCCTTCACTGCTCTGCTCCTATTGATCGTAGCGTGATGAAAAGTATACTATAACCTGCCCAGTAGTATGAAGAACAATTTTACTAAGTTTCGTTGAAATCCGTCGAGTGGTTTTTGTTTCTATAACGAACATACAGACAGACAGACAGACAGACAGACAAAAATTTTACTGATTGCATTTTTGGCGTCAGTAACGATCACTAATCACCCGCTGATAGTTATTTTGGAAATATATTTCATGTACAGAATTGACCTCTCTACAGATTTATTATAAGTATAGATATAGATTACCAATGCTGTAAGTAATTTCTGGGAATTTTAACACGAGTTCAATTTTTATTTTTTTGTTTAGATATAGTACATATTTCAAAGCACTCTAGGCACAGAATACCTAATAGTACTTCGTACAGAATGGCCACTCCCTACCCCGCGCTGACATCAGATACCGCACCTCACCCCGCACACCCGCGACATTATCGGCGGTTCATTAGCTCGGGGCGCTCACAAAGAACCGCAGCACTGTACTGCTGACACGAACACTCAATTTTGCGATTTAAAAGTTTTATCTGAGTTTTAATCACGATGGTTCGATATTGTGATGCTTCTCCGAATTTGTATTTACATAAATGTTTGTAAGATATCGTATTTTAATACCATGCGATATAATAACCAATTATTTATAGTTAAGTAGCATCGTATTTTAGTGTTAGCAATATTTAGCTAAGTACCTTATTTGCATGGGTATTTGCTCTGGGATAGCAACATTTAGTGAAGTGGAACTGTGATGAAGACCACAGATGGCCACCGGGACTACTCAATAATAAGTATTTCACAGGTTGCGATTCGATTACTTTAATATGTTTGCTAAGCACAATTTATGCTCGTCACAATGCGAATGGTGAAATGGAGCTGATGATGGAGTACCAAGAGAATTTCTCAACAATTAACGTCCCTGCATCGGGAAAAGCAATATTTTGTACAAGGCGATGAGCAAGTTGACATTAGGCTATTGTAACTTAGATACTTTATAACCCATTAAAAAGCGAGAAATAAAAACTTTTTAGCAAAACAAAAACCGACTTCCAAAAAAACACTAAGTACAAAGTGAAAAATAAAGGAGAAACCCAAACTTCATAGAATCTTGGGCCTGGCGTTACAGGGCTGGAATTTGGCCATAAATTAGAACACCTATGAAGGTTTCACGAGCCCAATTTTCACGTCTCTCAGCAATGGCCAAATTGGTAAATTCAGACAATAATGTATACATTTTAGGTTATTTTTAGTAGGTGAGATATTAAAATAAAAAATGATATTTTTGAGGGTTTCTTTCCTACGTATATCTAGAACACACATGCGCTGTGCTGCAGCGCCTGCAGCCTATCACGATGAGGTTTTAGGTACCTACTTATATAAAAAGCTCGGGGTGACTTCGGATTTATCTGATGGATCTTACTGAAAACCTCAGTGGAAAACTATGTTTATTATACACGGCCCACTTACATCACTACTGGCTTGCATTTGTTATGTATCTAGGGATTTGCTTCAATCTCTGAACAGATTACAGTAATCTGAGATTGCAATAAAATATTTAAAAAAAACACATTTGTAATTGTGGTGATTTTATTAATTACCTTCATCATTATAATTATCATAATATAATAATACAGTATCCAGAAATTGTGCAGGAGACAATGACTACCCTGGTACTGTGCACAACCAAGATACCATATTATGCTCATGTTGTGGGCATAGCAACCAACCATTCTTTTGACAACAATATGGTACAATAATATTGAATTATAGAATCCCTTCCACTTAGAGAGCTGTTGATTAATATATAAACAAAATACATCCAATTACTAATATGCCTCGATTATATTCTTCCTCTTAACATCCAGGTTGAGTCCAAGGTACATAATAGTTATATGTTTTAAGTAACTGTTTTCGCATTGTAATTGTTATTTGGTTTCTTTCACGTCTCTGACATCCTTCCACAAAACATCTACTTTCAGTTTCAACAGCTCTATAATAATCCGGTAAAACAAAAAGAGTTCCAACAGTAGGTACCCTTGATGCAGAATAAGTTTCTACCCTTGTTGGAGGTTCTTCTAAATGAGGAATGTCCTGACGGGCCTGAATGGAAATGCCGGGATGCTCTATTTGCTTGCACCCAACAAGTGACAGACAACACTTGAAGCACTCACCTGAAAATAATAATATATCCACATTAAAGGTTGCCTTTACACCAGTGATGTGTGGTGTGTTATTTATTACCCACTTTGAAAAAGACTGATCTAAAGAAATCCTGATGTAGGAGCTTGACCATTATCACACTGTCTATCTAATTCGCTTAAATGTTTTAGCATACCAAATAAAACATTTTAATGCCCTTGTTATCAAAACTAAACTAAAAACTGTTATCAATAATCTGTAAATAAAACTAATTAACTAACCGTGTGTGGTAGGATCCATTCTCTTACAACTTCTTGTATTCTGTGTTCTTGCACTGTAAGAGTCCTAAGTTTATGGCAATGAACTCTTCTCAGAAGAGTATGTCCACAGTGAATACATACTCGTTGGTGTCTGTTCACTCCCTTCTCGTCTATTTCCATCAAGAGATACAGCATCGGCATGATTCCAGCAAGCTTGGCAGATAAAGTAATTTTCTTTTTCCTGAAGCAAACATTTATCATTTGACTATTAGGTCTAGCATTAGCATTTAGCAATAAACATCTGAGTGGCACATTTAGGTAAACACAAGGGGGCTTATTACATTCCCACTGCAGGGACACAGGCCTCCTCACTGAGAGAGATTAGGCAACGATTAACCATGCAGGTTCGGTCCGGATTGGTGATGTCACAGTCATGTCTTCGAATATGAATTTGTTGCATATTCTGGTATCAATCAGTTGGTCGTCTTAGGGGTATCATTTTATAAAATACAACTATCAACAGACAACTGAACATAAGCGATAACACTATTTATTAGTTTGATTACATTAAATAACTACATAGTACAAAAATGTTATAATATAGAAATATCGAATACTAACCGTTTGAGGCGCGACCCATCCCTGTACAATTGAAATAATCATTTCATCTTCCAATCTTCGCCTTCCTATTGTATTGCAGCGGTTCGTTGCTATTCCGCAATTAATGCACATGCTCATGATGTCTTTATTAGACAGTCGTCCAAAAAGCAATTGTATTATAGGTACAGATCTGGTTTTCCAGAAAGGTCAGCACGGGTGGCAGCCTGGCAGGGTACGGTGTCGGACTGTCGGGTCGGTGTTCAATGTTTAAGGGACGGTCAGTAAGAAGGCAATCAATTCGAGTCCAGTATTTGAATATGGACTCCTAAGAGAGAGGTCATAAGAAATAATAAATCCCGAGAATTACAGAAAAACACAAAACCACATTCATTTGCGCAAAAATACGAAAACCGAATGACATGACATTACAACCATGACAATTGACAGACGTTGACATTGACATTTGCCGTTTACTAGCGTAATCCATGGTGCAATCGATTTTATCGATTATTTATTTCTTTTAATGATTTTTAATGGCGCTTGCGTTAAAAATCAATTAGATTCCAGATTTTGTTATTTTATATTAATTATAATACCTAAAAATCATATATACTAAAACAATGGAGTATTATTTAATTATTTGTAACAGTATCGATTTCCACTAAATCGATAATATTCTTAGGGTACGCTCTATTGATATAATACCAGCGTTTGTAAAGTTAGCGACGTATAATAAAATAAGTGTTGGAAAGGTTTACAAAGGTTGTTTAAAATAAAAAAAGAAATCTACTTATTTTCTACACTTGGCCATTGCTATTGAGGCTAAGATTTCAATGGCTTAATTAAGCAAAATAGACGATTTTTTTGGTACATATTTGATTCGTGTAACGCTTAGGCCCAGAAACGGGTTTCTCCTTTAATTTCGTAAGTCGGTGGCAATAACCACATAAATTAAAGTTAGGTATTGTTAAAAAGTTTTACATTTATTACTTAACTAATATAATATTATTTTTATTTCATTACGAACCCGACTAATTAGATAAACAATCAAACTAGTCCTTTCTAGTCGCGTCGTCGTCGTTCCCGCCATTTTTTTTACGCTCCGCACGACAACCAACCCTACTAGAGTTTACGCACACATTTGCACGTGTACCAACGTCATTTGGCTATGTAGTAGTAGTAGGTAATTATTTTGCGCGCGTTGTACGGAGTGTCCGGGGTGTGCTCTAGGTACATTATGAAAGCATCTAACATTACAACAACAAACATTGTTATTAACAATGGACTGGTGATGGATGGCGACGAGGTCAGCGAAGTTCCCCATCGTGGTGGCAGCACCGGCCATGAGCCAGGTGTCACCCGAGCCGCCGACTCAAGTTACGAGTGCTCGTGTGCTCGGCGTGCGTATCATAACACGACGACCACTCTATCCACACTATACTACGCCACTACATAGTCCAGTATACACTTAGTAACCATCTGCGACTGTACCGGACACTTAGGGCCGCCATACACGGCCTGCTTGAAGCAGTCAGGGTGGACTGCTTCAGGCCGCGACTGGCATAGTGAACTACATGAAACCGCTCGAGCAGTTGCAACTGCTTCGGGCGGTCGTGCGGTCAAGCAGTCGCCAGGCATACACTGGCTGCAAGAGCGGTCCGTGTATGTTGATCAATGGCTAACTGCTCGAGCAGACCGTGTATAGCGGCCCTTATATCGCTTTCCGTATTTTGAACGTCCCCCAAGGACAGATGAGGAATCTAAACGACGAAATAGTTCGTTTTGCGTGACGCCACTAATGTACCTTAGAACATGGATCTAGTCTACATCAGTCAAAAAAATACACTAAGTACCTACTATACAAAATATTCCTATATTAGCTTTTATATGAAACTTCTATTTAAGTAGTTTTATTTTAGTTCCCAAATGTTTTTTGTCATGTGTTTGTTTACAACTGATAGGTTCATTAACCTTCATTTGTAGGACGGTTAAAACAGTTCACCCAATAATGGACCCAGTATTAAGCCTTGAGGTACACCTGCTCGTAATAGAACTGGTCACCCTGGTTTCACACTATTGATATCTACGCATTCGGATCCTTTTACATAACATTATTATTATTATACACTAGCAGTCCGTCCCGGCTTCGCACGGGTGCAAAAAAAAAAATAGCCTATAATAATCAGTGATAATGTAGCATTCAAAATTCAGCAGCAGCATTGAAAATTCTGTTTTCTGCATTGGTTCGTAGTCATATAGAATACTGCTCCATCGTCTGGTACCCAGTACATAATATCCACATTCAACGCATAGAAAGAGTTCAAAAAAAATTTATAAAAATACTCTCTTATAAAGCAGGTATTAGGAATACAGTTAAACTCTATGAAGACAGACTGAATTACTTTAAAATGAAATCTTTGCACTGGCGCCGAGATTTTGCAGGTCTTATTTTCTTATTTAAGATATTAAATCAAGGCGTAGATTGCTCACAGCTTCTGTCTTCAATTAATATTAATACGCCCCGGTCGTCAGCTAGACTTCATAATTATAAGCCTTTTGCTTCTGGTCGCCACAAAACCAAGTACGGGAGTAATGCCCCCCTTTCCTATATTTTCAGAAAGTGTAACGACATTTTTCACGACTGTGACTTCGACATATTTTCAGGCAGTATTGCTAAGTTTAAAAGAGCTGTGCTCGATAATATGTAATTTTTGATAATTTTTTTTTCCTTTTCTTTTATTTTGTGTGTGTTTTTTATTAAGTTATTAGCTTCTTATTTATTTTAATCATATATTTAATTTAATTCAATCCTATTTATTTAAATTCGAGTTAATTTTAAGTATAAGAGATATTGATATTAGTTCTAATTACATTGTTATCCATCTTTATGTTATTATTATTGTATAGTGGGTTTTTAATAAAATGATGTGCTTACCTTTAATTTAGATGCATGCAATGCTATTGTATTTGTAAATGATATGTACTTTGAATGTCTTTGTGTGTATTTAGTTGGTTTGCCTAAATAAATAAATAAATAAATAAATAAATAAATTCAAATGGTGAAAGAATTTTTAAAATCGGTCCAGTACTTTTTGAGCCAATTCGTTACAAACATACAAACAAACCTTTCCTCTTTATAATATTATATTAGTATAGATAGATCTACGTTACGAGCTTTTTAGGCCTCCGTAGTGACGGAGTTAGCGTAAGACTTAGTCATGGTGTACGCAATCAAAGGCTCTAGAATTATTACAGAATAGGTACCAATACTATACGTCAATTGCATTTAGAAAAATTTTATAAATTAATCAGTTGCAAGTTGGTAAGTACTAAGTAGCTAATCGTGAAAATGACAAGGTGGTAGTGGAAATGCGCAAAAACGCGTCACAACGTTTGCATGATAAAAAAATGGCCTACATCATCGCGTCGTATTTCCCTGCCCACTACGCGGCTACGTCTACGCGTCGTAGCTCCGAGCCAAGCGCCGCTTTTTTATAAACTATAATAAACGATGTCGTTGCCCTTCGTGCTGTCACAATAATAGACAATTACTATTATTACTACATTACGAACAGACAGGTGTTGATGCTCGCACGCGCCGCCGTGCCGGCTGCACCCCCGTCACTCGTCTGTTCCGCACGATCGCGATTGTGGCCCGTAAACAGAAAATTATATTCAATTGTTTATACATCACAAGCTACCTGAGAGAGCTGTGTGGTGTTCTGTCAGCATCCCCTTCGCGCCAGTTCTGTGTGTGAGAGCGTCACATGTAAACTGTGCATCAGTTCAGGTAACACTCAAATATTAGCTCAGATAAAACTTTTATGTAGTTGATAGTTCAATGACAAATTTCGAGCCTTTTGCGTTAACAACTAAACACAGACACTTAACATAAACTTTTATACACTCGTTTGGCTGAAACAACTGTCAACCAATAGGTAGGTAGATAGTGTCTGCAGCAATACATAACTATTAATGACGTTCTTCCGCACTTGGTACCACGATAACTACCGTGGAGGACACTCAAATATCTACTATTTAATAGTACCTAGTCATTACAATCATTTTTTACTTATCATTCGGTATGTACAATTTTTTGTGGTCATTTGTTAGAAAAGTCATCGAATGTGTAGGTACTCTGTGATGCAAAACAAAACGTATTCTGATCGTATGGACATTACACTAACGAGTTAATGTGAATGTCAACATAATATTGAGTAGGTACGCGAATACGCAAATCGAAATCAAACTTTTCCCGAGTAAAAAAAGAGCAAGAAAACGGCAGCAACGAAAGTAAATGATCACTTCGGTGCTTTACCTCATAATAATAATTTAATCATAATACAAGAATTTATATGATACGATATGTGAAATGCTAGAAAACAAATTGTGAAGGCACACACTGTGCCAACACTGTAGCAGATTTTCTTGACTTTTGTCTGCAATTTACGGCGAATTGTATTTTCGCGGAATCAAAAATGTATATCGACGCAACACTACCGTTAAATTGACATGAAATGAAAGTAAAATGAATCCTCGGTATGTGCCATGCGTACGTAAATGAGAGTTAGTACTCGATAACTCACATGTCTGCAGCGTGATGGACGTACTCGTACTCGTAACGAGCAGCTGTCATAGACGGTGCTAGGGAATGTTCGTCGCTTCATGAACGTTAATCCGCGAATGTGTTCATTGGGAGCGCGGGGCGATGACCTCGGGCTGGTGACTCACTCGCGACGTCATATACTAATATGCTGTCGTGGGATTCGATCGACGCCTGCCAGTAATCGCCGTTATTTGGGCTTGGAACCGGTACCAAAAGTACAGGTTCTGCCGGTACTTAGCAGTTCTTGCCGTTTCGGTACCTGGGTATTGGTTCCAGACGGGTACCTGTTCCAGGCGGGTACCGGTAATCCACCTAAAAAGTCATCATGATCTGCCGAGCTTTTTCCCAAGTATGTTGGGGCGGCTTCCAGTCTAACCGGATGCAGCTGAATGCCAGTACTTTACATGGAGTGAGCGCCCATCTGACCTCCGCAACCACCTAAAAAGTACCGGTACCAAATTCAGATACCCACCGCGTACCAAAAATCTCGTATTAGTAGGTACCCTGAAGTCATTTTTTTATAAGTTTGATGTGTCTGTGTATCTGTCTGTGGCATCGTAGCTCCTTAAAGAATGGACCGATTATGATGCGATTTTTTTTTTGAAAGGTGACTTGATCGAGAGAGTTCTTAGCTATGATTCAAGAAAAGATTCGGTTCAGCCGTTTGAAGATTATCAGCTTTTTTCTAGTTGATGAATTGATGTGAGCATCTTCCACAGGTCTGATTGGGTCGAAATTTGCCATTTCATTATTTCAATGATAGTAGAAAAATATACTAACCTTGAATTGCTGCTGCAGCTTCACCTGGAATTTGCAAGATACCCAACTCGCTTGACTTACAGCAGAGGTATCGTGTTTGTGCTCCTTGGAATGATCTCAATGAATAGGTTATAGATAGATGGTGACCAGGAGCTGATGATGGAGTAGGAAAGAGAACTAAAGGAGGAGCGGACAGTATGGTCCCCACGGCTAATAACAACCAAACATATGTCATTAGATAGGCATTTTAATAAAGAACAATAACTACTATGGCGGTTCATATCAAATTGCTGTTTGAAAAAAGTGAGGGCGATGTCCAGGTCCACCCTACGGAAGTAAGACGGACCTGGACGGTAGATAACGGAATACTTGAACATGTATGTCACAAGTATGTCTGATCACAATCCAATGTACAGAGGCCAGCACATCAAGCTACCCCAATCTGTCAAATTTCTTTGATAGATTTACGACTTTATTGCAAGTGCATAAGGTTCATATTCAATTGGGAAAATTTGACAGATTGGGGTAGCTTGATGTGCTGGCCTCTGTATCTGGATTTGACATACATATACAGGTACACTGATTCATTCGTTCATGCAAATGAATCATAAATACCTGCATCTGCAAAAATAACATATACCTACTACTGTACTACTACCTTACTTACTACTACACTTACACCTCCTCACTACACTACTTACTTCTTACTTGTTATTTGTGCAGTTGGCGTATCTAGAAAACTGAACCGAAATTGCAAAATATGTTAGTTTTTTCTTGATTTATACACTAAATACTAATTTTATACTAAAAATGAAGCTTCTATGTCTGCTAAAAGTGCCCTAGAGTTTTGATGATCAGTCAGTCAATCAGTGAGTGACAAAATTATGAAACTTTGACTTTTATAATTCTTAAACTACTGATTCAAATTTAATGAAATTTGAAATATACCGTGTTTATACATTGCCTGCCTGGTTACTGAATAGGCTTCTAGTTTTATACACAACGAAGTTTTGGGAGGTCGAAAATGGCCTGAACTGCTTCGAGAAAAGGATGGCACGGCCGGCCGTGCCGCTTGTTTTGATCGACTTGGCGGGGGTACTGCCGTGCCCCCAGATAATAAATATATAGTCGAGATCCAAAATCACATTTTAAACCCACGGACTTGGACAGTTACCTTTGGCAATGGGAGCATAATTATATTTGATGTAGGTACCTCTGTGAAGCTGTCCCCCCCCCCCCCCCCCCCGAGCACACGGAGGGCTCCGGTGGCTCCGGGCAGCAGCGCACGCGTTGCGCCACCGTCGGCTCAGTCACCGAGGTGCGACCTCCCGCATCATCACGCGCCCCTGATTGCGAGCGCCGATTAACGAAGCCGACAATTATCACTTACGACACAAACCCTCGTGAGCCAATCTGTTGCTATAGGCCTGTGTTGGGTGGAGGCCGCTAATTAGCTCATTACATGCCAATGGCACAATGTTTGGCGATACGGACCTTCAGAGCATCACTTTGTTGACCCACTCAATCAAACTAATTGAATGATTCGCTGAGTGATTACCCACCGCTAATCTACGCAACTGTCACCGAGAGGAGGCCTAAGTCCCCGCAGCGGGAACGTTACAGGCTGACTGTGATACTGAGTGATTGCAGAGAGACGCACACTTCTGTCAGCTACCTATATACATCTTGCCATTTCGTTTGATATGGATTCCAAAACACGGATGTACCCACAGAATAGATCATACGTGTGTTTCCACAGTTTTACGTTTGTGGTAATAATATCTGATAGATCATAATCATCATTACCAATCGAAATCTGTACGATTTGATGAAAGTCTGCGTTCCTTGCTTGCTTGTGGTATGTATATGTAGTATAAGCTTCCGCAGTCAGCAAGGAACCCTTGTAGTTTCGTCATGACCGTCTGTCCGTCCGTCCGTCCGTACGCAGTTTAGCTCAGAGACTTTTTGTACTAGAAAGCTATAATTTGACATGGATATATGTACATATTAATCACGCCGACAAAGTATTAAAATAAAACTTTGAAAAAATATTTTTTTTGGGTACGTTTTTTTATTCTTGGTTCTCTAGTTTCCACTCAAAAGGCCGCCGAAATTTCCCGTGTGTGAGTTTCGTACACTTATGACTGGCTGCGCCAATCAGCGCACTATGTCGTACCTACACTTATTTATTTATTTATTTCAGGCATCAAGGCCCATACAAACACATATAATACAATATTAATATAACTTAGAAATACTATAAATAACCATTATAATTACACTAAAAACTAACTAACACACACGAAGTGTCTACGTCGTGTTTCGCTGACTGGTGTCATGTAGCCGGCCACGAAACCGGCGGTACACAACACCCTGCGGCCAGAACTCTTCCTTGAGGAACTTCTCGAGATGATGTGTCGGAACACGCACCACGAACGAGTTGAAATTCGTGTTGTGACGCGACTCCAACTTCTCGACCCTCAAAGTCCAGTTGGTCTTCACACGCATGTACTGCACGCATGACCGGCTGCGCCAATTAGCGCACTATATCTTACACTTATGACCGAATGCGCTAATCAGCGCACTATATATCTTACACTTATGACCGGCTGCGCCAATAAGCGCACTATATCTTACACTTATGACCGGATGCGCTAATCAGCGCACTATATATCTTACACTTATGACCGGCTGCGCTAATCAGCGCACCATATATCTTACACTTATGACCGGGTACGCTAATCAGCGCACTATATATCTTACACTTATGACCGGCTGCGCTGATCAGCGCACTATATATCTTACACTTATGACCGGCTGCGCTAATCAGCGCACTATATATCTTACACTTATGACCGGCTGCGCTAATCAGCGCACTATATATCTTACACTTATGACCGGCTGCGCTAATCAGCGCACTATATATCTTACACTTATGACCGGCTGCGCTAATCAGCGCACTATATATCTTACACTTATGACCGGCTGCGCTAATCAGCGCACTATATATCTTACACTTATGACCGGCTGCGCTAATCAGCGCACTATATATCTTACACTTATGACCGGCTGCGCTAATCAGCGCACTATATATCTTACACTTATGACCGGCTGCGCTAATCAGCGCACTATATATCTTACACTTATGACCGGCTGCGCTAATCAGCGCACTATATATCTTACACTTATGACCGGCTGCGCTAATCAGCGCACTATATATCTTACACTTATGACCCGCAGCGCCAATTAGCGCACTACGTCGTTCACTTATGACCGGCTGCGCCAATCAGCGCACTATATCTTACACTATGACTGGATGCGCCAATCAGCGCACTATTTCCAGAAACTCGACGACATCTTTAACTAGAAAATGTATACGACTCACATCGCGAGCAGTCGAGGAGGGCTTAGCTTTTCCTGTTCGGAGTCGTGTTGTATTATTGTATTTTTTCGGGTATGGTTTGTAACAGAGAAAACTGTTAGTGTATCGCCACTACTCGCTGTCGGCTGCCTGCGTACATATACATGTATACCATGGCTAGCACACGTTTACTCACTAAAATATATCCGTAACAACGCCCAAATACTTGTCAAATCGTTAACGTTCTACGAGATAAGACGGTAATCAGCCTAACCACTCAGTATGTAACGCACTTACCTAATGAAGTTAACAGTATCAACTAGCTGCCAGGCGATGCTCTTCACAATCTTGAACGGTCTATGTTATGTGAAAGAAACCTTTTCTATCAGAATCAGAATTCAATGTCTTATCTCGTATACTCGCCCCGTTTTACTTAAAGGTCGACTTCCTGCAATGTGTAAATATGTGGATGTTTATGTAAGTAAATAGGAATTGTACTTAGCACGCAAGTAGTACAAGCATGCGGAGGATTATCAGATAGTAATCAAGGCTCGCACGTAACAGGAAACGCAAACAATGATATACGCAACGCATGCACGGCGTACACTCAGCCGCACGACCATGTAGACTGCTCGATGGCAGCTCCTTTGTGTAGTACTAGTAAGGTCGGCTTTCATCATTCAAATGTGACGCGTGCGGCGTGTGGTAGGTAGACCGTACACTCGTACAAGTACCGCCCTGCGCAGTCGGGAACAGAACGATGTGTTGCATGAACTTGCACGTCTTGTATTCGCATAATGCGCATGCGCACGGCGCACGCCTCCGGCAGTAGGAACACTGCAGAATTGATGATAAACAGCCTGCATTTACAACTCATGGTACGACTACATACAGCCCACCATATTCACGTGAAGAAATAAACGGACCACCCCCCACCCCCCACCCCCCGCCGCTCTATATATGTCTATGGCACTTCGGCAATATTTGAACAGCGTCAACAACTCAGCATGATTAGGTAATCAGTTTTAAATTGCATTTAATTGCAAACGCTAATGCGTGTTTTGATAATCAACTATTCAAAGACAAATTCGTAATGAACGTCCATCTATATCCTTAGCTCAAGGTGTGTCAGCACTGGCGGCGCTTTTGGGGATTACTTACATACTTAGATATAATGTAAAAAAAAACGACTAATTCGCAATAGTACAATATCAGCAAGTAAGAGCTTCAGAACGCTCTGGACGTTATTAAGAGAAAGGTAGTTAACGTAACAAAGGAACCCGAGGCATGCGGGTTGCGTCGCGGTGACATCGTCGCGTGATTGTGCGCACGACGCAATGTGAGCACTCGGCTGTAATGTGGCTATCAAAGTAATTAGCACGAGGGACGCTCGCCGCGCGATGAGCACAGAGCGTGTCTGTGCACACACTGCATACTGGGAACTGGTGCTGCCCTTTCTGGGGCTGTCCTTTGTAACTTTAAACTTTCAAAAAGTGATTCTCATTTCTTCACAGACTACTTAATTTTTTTGGTGTCGCTGTTTACTTCACCATGTGGCAGAAGAATATCTTCCATCTTTGTTGTTTGTTTTAATATTTTTGAAATTACTCTTCAGAAGCGTTAACTTAATTGAATCCTCTAAATTCTTGATCTTTTTGAACATGACGTAATTTGTTTTCTCTCTTTCATAATGCTCAGTACAAATAAAATATTTTTCTTTCAAGTTGCAAGAAACGAAGGTACTGTACAGCTATAGACATATTGCTAACTAGACGGACAGTCAACCTAGCCGAGAGTGGAGCAAACAGGTTCCTCCAGCTCCAGGGCGCCAGCAGTGCGGGGCGAGGGCGGCAGGGGGAGATAACTGTGCAGCTGTACTGTCAACGCACTAGCACTGCCGCTTGAACTACCTACCAAAACCGCCCTTACCGCTATTGAACACAGGAGCTGTTAGCCAACCTTAGACGTTCGGTTGTCTGTACTGCGGACCTAGCGCATGCTGCGTATCACTCACGAAGATTATTACTTCTACATGCACGCTGTATAGAGGCGAAGTGGCGAGTGCCAGGAATCAGCAATGTGATCTCGATTATCACTCAGTACGGCATACAGGAATGTGAGAATAACCGTTTCGTCAATAGCTGCAATATCACAGCCAGCAGGTCCACTTGACCCAATATTTATTTATTTATTTATTTAATACTTCAAGCACATACATGCACAGAGGCGGACTTAATGCCATAGGCATTTTCTACCAGTCAACCTTTGGGTGATGCAGAGACAAACAGTGGTAGGTGCAATCATGAAAATTGAGGAATAAATATTTCAAATATAAAGATACGCATAAACCTATTAAAACTATGAATATCAATAAATCAATATCACAGCCAGCAGGTCCACTTGACCCAATATCACAGCCAACAGCGCCACTTGACCCAATATCACAGCCAACAGCGCCACTTGACCCACATCCTAGTTCACGTTTTGTCTACTGAGCATTGCGCAAGTGTCACAACGATACAAAACGGTCGAGCGGTCGCCCGTGCGCACGAGATCCCTCAAATGTGTAGACACCACACAATACTAAATGTTTCATTTGTTTAATAAGTGCAGCAGACATGCTGCTACAGAGACCATTCATTACTCAAAATAAAGCGGAGTGAGTGTGCGAGTGTGCGGTACCGCGGTAGTCGACCCGCTGATGGTCGTGTGCCAGCTGCGCGTTCCTTATTATTATTTTAATAATATTTGTAACAGCGAGCCCAGAGCCAGCCAAACAAAATTTTATTGTGCACACTTCCGCCGAGACGTCGAGATTCTAAGAACCCGGTTTATGTGAGGGGTGCGCACTGCGCGGGTACACTGTGCCGTGCACACTGCGTAATGCATTCGTTCTTCAAATGTCACCTTACAAGAACACTCAAAAGTCCTACTTACTAACATTTTAATTTTGTGAATTATACTGAATTGCGACTGTTACTGGCGGCCTTGAAATAAACAGGGTTATTTGTAAAACACTAACAACCTGGCAGGACTATAATAATAACATCATAAACAATAACTTTTGTTCTATGACTTTTTAGATCTGTATTTTGTAGGTAGTAGGTAAGTACCGCCCCTGCATTTGCAACGCAATGTTTGTTTAGTTATCTAGTGCTTTATTTTGCTACCGCGTGGAGATTTTCATATTTAAATATTTTTGATTACTTACATTATGAAAAAAAAAAACATGAATACTTAATCAAGTAATAAAACAAAAGTTGTTAAAAATACTCGATGTGAGTACCTACCTATTATATGTATGTATAGTCCTGCGAGGTTGTTAGGTTACGGAGTACGTGTGAGTAAAAAAAAAAACATTTCAATCTATCTCAATTCAAAGCTTGTTTCGCGCGTAGGTACCGTAGGCGTAGAGTTGACTTTCGTTCTGAATTAATTCCTTGGTATCGCTGAGGAGTTAGTCGCGGCTAAAATAATAAGCGCACACTCATAACGCGGGAGCCGAGTCCGCGCCGCGCCGCCGAAGTACTCGCACAGACAGACACACGAGGGGTGAATGAAAAGAAAATAAAGAAAATACAAAACAAAAAACAATTTCATAGGTACAGCAGATGTGGTGAAAAACCTGTGAGATGTTATTTAATGCTAAAAAAACGATGAACGGACTGCGTGAAGATTATAAAGTATGGCTAGAAAGTATGTGCTACTGACATGACTATTAATAGAGATTTATGGAAGGTGAAGACATGCTGCACTGACTTAGAGGAGATAGAGGCAAGGAGGATGAAGCTGCTGGGCGTGCGAGAGGAGCCGCCGGTAGTCGCGCCGGCCACAGCACCAGGCTGCCACGTTCGACTTGTAGATGTTCGTGGAGGATCCGGCTCGCGTATCGCATGGTCTGATTACCGCGACACCAGCACACCACCCGCGCAACACGCGTCGGACCGTTGCTAACACTATCATTCACACTCGACTTACTTACAAGGAAAATAAACTTCACGTACTGCAGGTTGATTTGGAATAAGATTGTACTAATACGAGCATTTGAATGTTGGTACCTGACGTTGTTAGCGGTAATATTAACGAGGTTTTTATACGAGATAAAAACCTGTTAGTCTTGAAGCCGACTGGTTACACTTTACTTGCGACTCACAGCTGGCTAATCTAATCTAATCATAATATAATCAAATGTTTGGAAGTGTTTTCGCGTGCACCGTGGCCACATCATAGGTAAACTGCTGAAGGCCCATCTCATACAATGCGTGAGCTATCTCACGCACACACGGTTGGCAGCGGGCATGCCAAATCACTTCCAAAATCTGCATTGACCATCAGATCGTTGACTTTAACATCATCGACTACCATCACGGTGTGGGCCATATATTATTAGTTTGCGAGTACAATTGATTGAAATTGCTTGCTATTACAAGACAAGAATCTATGTGCTAATCTGTGTGTGTGTGTGTGTATCAGGGTGAGGGTGTGAGGGTGTGTGTGTGTTATGATTTGTAATCCTTCTTGTACAGCTTTATATTTGGCAGCTCGTCGCGCGCTAATAGCTGGAGATTGCCAAAGGGCAGACAGCGGCGACCTGCGCACCCACAGCCTTCAACTAACCACTACTAATAGCTGCGCGCTTTGTGTGTGCTAGCTCACGTTAAAAACATCACGACTTGAGGCAGACTTTTTACACAAATTACAACATCTTATTATACATAAGTAATGATAAACTATGAAGGTCGAGTTCCGTTAAATAATAAAAAAACAGTAAATATATGTATGTACCTACATACTATGAGTACATGCTTATTATTAAAATATTCGTATAAAGGAGCCGTCACGATCGCTATTAGTTGGATTCACGTCAGCGTGAATAAAGTAATTATTGACGTGTTATTTTTTTAAACCGTATAACCTTCATTTATCCACCATGGTTAGCAGGCCTAGCCAAGTTACAGACGTTTCGTATTTAATAAAAACATAAATTAAGTATGTTAAACGTTACTTATCTTATCAATTTTGAATATTATACTAATTGAATATTAATTCAAATGTGCATTAAAGAAACTGGCCATTAGACCATATAAAATTAAGTAAAATGAAATTACTATCAATAATTCACTATACCTATCATTTCATCGTTATATTAAAGAAAAGTTATATTAAATGAAATTAGGTCATTCATAAGATCATTAGAACTTTTGTTAGATATTTTATTGAACGTTACACAATACACACCCGTGTCGGCACAGTGTCAGCGTGTGCCACTTGCGTACATCGTCGTGTGTCACGCGTGTACCGCGATGCCGTCGGGTGTCAGTTGTTGTTCAATAGGCTATTAAACTGGCATAAAGTTGTCGCGCGCCGATGATTACCTCCGATGGTTGCCGCGCTGCTTGTAAGTTACTTATGTCACGAACGTACATACTTGCAAATGTAATTAATGAGTTTAGACAACCACCAAATGTCGGGGTCATGTAAGCGACTTATGGTTAGAATTGATGACATTTTGCTTAGGTTTTGTTACGACAAAAAGCATATCCGCCAAGGCCACGTCTCGTAGATTTAAACATTTTCGCTCACCTAAGTTATGCTCAAACTGTGACCTATTGGTACAACGACCTCCAGGAAGCCTGCTCATGCACACAAAGCTGCAGCACACGTAGTGCACATGCACAAAGCTCAGTTGACACATCGACGATGTCCCCCCCCCCCCGCCCCCTCGCCGCGGCCACCGCGCCGCCTCGTCATTGTCCGTGTCGCAACACATTCCTGCGCCCCGCGCACGTCTTCCTTGCACAACCGCTGAACTGAACGGGATTAGGTCTTACAGTTTAAGCTGTTAGCAAACTTTGAGCACTTAGTCACACACACTTAGTGATGCTGCGCGCGACGCGACATACTTGCCGTAATGGTGCGTCACGTGTCGCCGAACTAGTTGAAGCAGGGCAGCCTCCGCTGGACCTCGCCTACATAGCTCGCAGAGCCTGTGTGCGCAGCCGCCGCCGAGTGGACGCAGTTCGAGGACGCGACACACATTAGGTGCTCACTGTGCTCACAACGCGTGAACTATTCGGAACTAATTAATGAAATCGTATTAATTCTTTCCATTCTGATTAATGCACAAACATATGCCATTGAATTTAAACTCGGCATGAATAAGTGAATATTTGGCTCTAAAACAACATAATTGTTTTCTTTTCCACAGTAACACGTCCAGTTGATTATAATAAAAAGTATATAGCATTTGAATTGCTTTGTAAATTAAGTACAATGGTCGAAAATTTGGAGCAAGTCGTTCATATGTTAATAACAGTGGGTGGGATGCTGCTAGTGATGACGCTCCGCTAGTAGCGGTAATAAAACACAGTTACACACGTCCTTGATTGCATGTGTTCAGGTGGTGCCTGACGAACTGTTTCGAGAAGCGAGCACTTCCGTCGTTACTTCTAGAGCTGTTCGTTCTGAAGGGGCGCCTGCGTGGACCAGTGCCACTCGAGCGCGGAGCGGTGACATTGCAACGTTTAGAAAAACAAACAGGGGCAATCATCAGTCAGCGTGTACTACTATGCTATCAGCGAGCCATCACCCTGCTGCCCTTACCCTGATTGATTAGTGTTCGGCGTCTTATTAGCTCGTCTTTCTTCTTCGTTCATTCATCTCAGTTTGCTGTCATCTCAGAATTCACTTTTATTCATCTGTCACACAATCCATCTTAGTATAGATGCTCTGGTCCGCTTCTCTTACAGCCAGCCAGCCAAATTCATACTGGTCTAAGACTCGTCTGGTCGCATGCTCCTCTTCGCTCTCCTCGCCATCAAGTGTCTATTCCAAGCGGTTACTCATCAGTGTTTCTGTCACAGACGCAGCAGATCCTTTCTCGTCACACATAAGTACCTCGTCACAAGCTGTTGCAAGCTGGTAGCAGTTGCCTTACTTTTGTCTCTTTTCTTATCCGACTTCAAAAAATACACAACCGAATAAAGAACCTCCTCCTTTTTAAAGTCGGTTAAAAAAGGAGCGTATTTTTTCATTTAAATCAAATCAAATCATTTATTTCAGATAAATATCCATAATCGTATAAATCAGATGAAATAACAAATAAAAATAAAATCACAAACTTATAAAATTAAAATTAAAATCAAAAACCAAAATCAAAACTAAAATCAAAATTAAAATCCAGTATCAGTAATCAGTATCAGTAATCAGTATGTTTCTAATATATATAACAAAAAATGTAGTTAAAAAATTATTAGTACTGCTGTCCGTTGGTCTGTGCACTTGTTTGTCTGCACGTTTTCGATAAATTCTTTTGAATAAATTTCCACTTATACTGAGGATGAACCCTATTTCTTATCATGATTGAACTGATAACCGTTTTAAAGATATCAATGAAATTTAATGGAATTTACTGGGTTTCTTTCGTGAAAAAATTTTTTTTATCTCTTTCTTATTACATAAATAATATATTTAAACATATTTACTTCTTTCCTTTTCTTATGTATTTTTTTAATGTATACCTGCAAACAGCGCTCCGATAGATAAAGGAACTACAACAGTAAATAAAAAAAAATAGAATAAAAAAAAATACTATTTGTGGTTGCAAGTGGGTGGAGGTGGGTAACTTGCTATCGAAATATTTTACTTTCTATTTATTTTATACATCCAGAATAAAAAACAAAAATAAAAATTGAATGCCGACAAAACAATTTTTTAACATTCATTTTCAAAAACAATTTTTTCAATAAGTTTCTCTTCTAGTAAATTAATTTCAATTTGTAATACAATACGCGTGTGAGGCGTGCACTTTTGGGTTTTCCAAATGTTTTTACTTTACGGATGATAGATATCTAAATAAAAAAACTTATTATATCTGACTTTGGAAAATATAATAGATTACTCTTTATTATGTACACCACATAAATTACAGACATAATAAATATAGAAAGTCATGGGATGCTCTGTGCCATAAGTGCCGTATACACACACAATATAAAGAAAAGTCGCTGCCCTTGTACCGACCAGACGACCTGTCTTCACTACCTCTTACGGTTTTCTCTAATGGTACGAAGTTATAATTTATATCGATGATGTTTTAACTGATACGATATTTCAAGGATAAGAAAATAATATGAAACCAAAATATTGGCCCCGATTCTGTTGTTCACAAACTAAACTAAATTTAAGTTCAGTGCATCTTTTTCTTTCTATTTCATTACGAAAAGGACAAAAGATAAAATATTAATTTATTCCTGTCAAATTAGATAATCCATAGACAAGTTAGACGAGGTTAAAAAATTGGCTACTAAAAATACGTCAATTTACGTCAGGCGCTGTCTAATTTGACAGGACTAAACTAATATTAATTTTCTGTCCTTTTCGTATTGAAATAGAAAGAAAAAGATGCACTGAACTTAATTTTAGTTTAGTTTGTGAACAACAGAATCGGCGTCATTGTAACATTCATTTATATTTTTTGTCAACATTAATATTCTACACCAGGGATTCCCAAACTATTTTGGACAAGTGATCCCTTTTCCAAAAAGAACTGTTACCTCAGACCCCCATGGCCAAATTACCTACTTTTAAGATCAACCCCGTCGACCCCCAAAATCAGTTTTCGTTTATGTCGACCCCTAGGAAACCGATATCGACCCCAAAGGGTCGATATCGACCCCTTTGGGAATCCCTGTTCTACACCATACCAGTGATGGTATGCAGATGTGAATCTCCTACTCTCCACATAATTGTTTGTTGTGACACTAACTAACTTGCGCCTGCGCGTGTGGAAGCGTGGCCGCGGCGCGGCGGTCGCGCGCCCATCAGACTGCACATTTCTACTTGATAGTTCCACGAAGCGAGGCAAACTGTTCTCATGCTTCACTTGGCGCAAACACAAACACATGCATTATTCTCGACAAGAATAACTAGAGTTATCGTCGAGCACAAGAGCGAGGACCATTATGAGAATCACCATTAATATATGAGCTACGGTGCCTGATATGCTTGCTGCGACCACCCTGCATCCTGTTCAGTCCGTCGACTCACATCTTTTCTACTTCTAGCATTAAATTGATTCACATTCATTCAATGCAGTGATAGCATTTTTTGTCATTTAAGTGCATTACAGTCACACAATCAAACTGTTGATATCGCTTTGCAGACACACGATTGTATTCAGTGATTGGAACCGGCTGAATGAGCCCTCTAGTGTTTGGAACCGGATGAATCGGCTGAGTGAGCCTTCTAGTCACTAGAGGGCTCACTCAGCCGATTCCAATCACAAGAGGGATTATTCAGCCGGTTCCTATCGCTAGAGGGCTCCTTCAGCCGGTTGCAATCACTAGAGGGCTCCTTCAGCCGGTTGCAATCACTAGAGGGCTCCTTCAGCCGGTTCCTATCGCTAGAGGGCTCCTTCAGCCGGTTCCAATCACTAGAGGGCTCCTTCAGCCGGTTCCTATCACTAGAGGGCTCCTTCAGCCGGTTCCTATCACTAGAGGGCTCCTTCAGCCGGTTCCTATCACTAGAGGGCTCCTTCAGCCGGTTCCTATCACTAGAGGGCTCCTTCAGCCGGTTCCTATCGCTAGTGGGCTCCTTCAGCCGGTTCCAATCACTAGAGGGCTCCTTCAGCCGGTTCCTATCACTAGAGGGCTCCTTCAGCCGGTTCCTATCGCTAGAGGGCTCCTTCAGCCGGTTCCTATCGCTAGAGGGCTCCTTCAGCCGGTTCCAATCACTAGAGGGCTCCTTCAGCCGGTTCCTATCGCTAGTGGGCTCCTTCAGCCGGTTCCAATCACTAGAGGGCTCCTTCAGCCGGTTCCTATCACTAGAGGGCTCCTTCAGCCGGTTCCTATCGCTAGAGGGCTCCTTCAGCCGGTTCCAATCACTAGAGGGCTCCTTCAGCCGGTTCCTATCGCTAGTGGGCTCCTTCAGCCGGTTCCAATCACTAGAGGGCTCCTTCAGCCGGTTCCTATCGCTAGTGGGCTCCTTCAGCCGGTTCCTATCGCTAGTGGGCTCCTTCAGCCGGTTCCAATCACTAGAGGGCTCCTTCAGCCGGTTCCTATCACTAGAGGGCTCCTTCAGCCGGTTCCTATCGCTAGTGGGCTCCTTCAGCCGGTTCCTATCGCTAGTGGGCTCCTTCAGCCGGTTCCAATCACTAGAGGGCTCCTTCAGCCGGTTCCTATCACTAGAGGGCTCCTTCAGCCGGTTCCTATCGCTAGAGGGCTCCTTCAGCCGGTTCCTATCGCTAGAGGGCTCCTTCAGCCGGTTCCTATCGCTAGAGGGCTCCTTCAGCCGGTTCCTATCGCTAGAGGGCTCCTTCAGCCGGTTCCAATCACTAGAGGGCTCCTTCAGCCGGTTCCTATCGCTAGTGGGCTCCTTCAGCCGGTTCCAATCACTAGAGGGCTCCTTCAGCCGGTTCCTATCACTAGAGGGCTCCTTCAGCCGGTTCCTATCGCTAGAGGGCTCCTTCAGCCGGTTCCAATCACTAGAGGGCTCCTTCAGCCGGTTCCTATCGCTAGTGGGCTCCTTCAGCCGGTTCCAATCACTAGAGGGCTCCTTCAGCCGGTTCCTATCGCTAGTGGGCTCCTTCAGCCGGTTCCTATCGCTAGTGGGCTCCTTCAGCCGGTTCCAATCACTAGAGGGCTCCTTCAGCCGGTTCCTATCACTAGAGGGCTCCTTCAGCCGGTTCCTATCGCTAGTGGGCTCCTTCAGCCGGTTCCTATCGCTAGTGGGCTCCTTCAGCCGGTTCCAATCACTAGATGGCTCCTTCAGCCGGTTCCTATCACTAGAGGGCTCCTTCAGCCGGTTCCTATCGCTAGAGGGCTCCTTCAGCCGGTTCCTATCGCTAGAGGGCTCCTTCAGCCGGTTCCTATCGCTAGAGGGCTCCTTCAGCCGGTTCCAATTCACACCACCCTGATTAAATTCACATAGATTGTTTTTGTTTTTCTTTTCCGAGAATTCTATAATATTTATTTATTTATTAAAACTTTATGCACAAGTAAAAACTGTACAAAGGCGGACTAGCGCGCGCGCGGGCGGGTATTTACTTATTCAGCCTAAATTAATGGATATGCATAATTGATTTATTGGAATATATTTTACAGGCATCATTAAATCAGTTAGAAGTACCTATATATTTTACAATTTAGTGTAAAACAGTTTGATTATACCGGCAATACTGAAAAATCCGAAATGTAAAATGGCGCGACGACGTCCCGATATGTGATGGTATGGTCGTATGGTGTAGAAGACTTTGATGTTGAGAAAGAAATAAACTCACTTATATGAATGTTATATAGTGTTCCATATTATTTTCCTTATCCCTGAAAATATATCGTAAATATTATATCTAGTTATAGTTATTGCTATAGTTATAGAGGGAAGTAATTTATAGTTTGTGATATTGGGGTGAGGACATGAAGATCCATTTGGGAAAATATTTGGAATTAAAATAGCTGTTCTAAAGCAAGGGTAATTTATAACACTATGATGGAACAATTTGCGTCATTTCAATGTTATATTTGTACATTAATACCTTGAAAACCCAGCACGTACTCCTATGCTCCTCAAAACAGCTGAAACAATATTTTTTAATCGCTATCTCAAAATTCCATAATTCCAATGGGTAATCAGATGCAAACAACTTGAACGTTATCAAGTGAGCGATACTTGTCAGCACCGGAGAGTGATTACCTCTTTATACAGAAGTGCATGAATATTGAATAACAACATCAGTGTGCGGTGGCGTCGCGTCGTGGTCGTGGGCACAGAGCAGCTACATAGCTGCGTAGACAACACACGCCATCCACGACAGAAGGATCGCGACAACACGCTGCACGCCCCTCACACGCACGCTGGACTGACGTTGGATACTAAAAGTTTGCATCCAGCGTGCAGCCTTGAACCTCTCCAGTCTAACCAACGTATACGTGTCCAGTCGCCGCACGTCAGTGGTAACACTGACCTAGAGCGGGCCTCGCGTAGTGCGGAGTATCAATAGAATTAGATTAGGCATGTCCTAGAACCGAAAATAAGAGGCCAGCGTGCCATGTCCTAGAACCGAAAATTCGAAGACATGTGTCATCTACCGACCCGCACTGGACCCGCGAGCCCAACTCCTCACACAGAGGAGACCGGTGTCCCAGCTGTGGGAACATTATCGGCTGATGATGTGTGCTAAGAGGCGCTTAATACTGATTTTATTACAATAGGTACCTCTGACGTGCGGAAGTGTTTACTATAGCTAAGCTTTGCCTGCCTCCTACTTCGAATTGTTTCTTCTAAACACAGGCTACTTCAACCTATCTAGGAAACGTTGCTTAAAGTTAAGTAATGATTAGTCATAGTAATATTTAACCATACATTAGTCATAGTAATGTTTAACCATACATTAGCTATGTTTAAACGTACATTTTTGACGTTTAGAGGTTTCTTAACTTTAACCAACGATTATAAATAAAAAGGTAACTTGCCATGTAAGATGGTCTTAGTTTGAACCATTCTTTGCTTTACCTACTTTGCTCACCTTTGACGCGACTTGTCGTCACGAATGGACCTTCGGCCTCTATCTGCAACGCGGTGGAGTGGGTACAAAATGGCAGGACACGCCGTAATGGTCCTGCGGTAATTACACCGGGCGGACCGGTCCCGCCAGCCCTACCGGTCCTGCAGGCTGCGACGGATACCGACGCCATCTTACTAGTGAGGATAGAGGGTGGCGATGGACGCAGGGAAATATTGGGATCATCTCGACCATAGAAATATAAAAAACTTTTTTACAAAAAAAAAACAACCGTCTTCCAAAAAAAAACACTACAAAGTGAAAAATAACTTTAATTTCGGAAGTCAGTGTCGTTGGTTCCGCATTTTCGTTTGACACCGACTTCCGAAATTAGTTATTTTTCACTTTGGAGTGTTTTTTTTTTTTTGAAGTCTGTTGTTTTTTTTTTGTAAAAAAGATTTTACTTTTTAGTCATATGATAGGTACCTACCCCGCACAAATTCATATAACAGTACCTACTTGCTATTGCTATGTAAATAATAATAATAATAATAATAATATAGCCTTTTAATCAGATCCTTAATACAATTTTATGACAAAATACATAGACAACTTAAATTGAATGTAAACCTTAATTTAGTCTCTTATTTGAATTTTACTTATTTTTTGTAGATCTGTTTGCCAGTCGGCAAAGGCCTCCTCCAACCTTTTCCACTCATGTCTTTCTTGAGCTATTCTGTTCCACGTGACTCCTGCCACTTGTCTTATGTCGTCATCCCATCTTTTTTGTGGTCTGCCTCTTTTCCTTTTACCTTCTCTAGGATACCATCGTGTCACAATTTTGCTCTATTTGTCTTTTCCTCTTATCATGTGGCCTGCCCACCGCCATTTAAGCCTTCTAATTTTGCACGTTATGTCTATAACCTTTGTTTTACTTCTTATTACACGGTTTCTCAGTCGGTCTGATTTTTTCACATTCATCATGCTTCTTTCCATTGCGTATTGGCATGTTGCAAGTTTGCTAGTCGTATTTTGTGATAAGGTCCATGTTTGGCTGCCGTACATGAGAACTGGTAGTATGCAAGTGTTAAATAGTTTGCTTTTTATATTCATATGAAGGTTTTTATCTTTCATAATCTCTTTCAAACCCCAGTACCTTCTCCAGCCATTAGTTATTCTTCTTTCAACTTCTTTGCGCATCGGATTATCATCTGTTATTAACTGTCCCAGGTAAATATATTCATCTGTGTAATCAATTTGGTTGTTTCCTAAATTTATAGTAATTCTCTCTCCGTTTGTCATTACTCTTGTTTTTTCCGGGTTCAATTTTAACCCTACCTTCGCGCTTTCCGTTGCCAGGTCGTTTATCATTTTTGTTATGTCTTCCGAGGATTTTGCAAATAACACAATATCATCTGCGAATCTCAAGTGAGTTAACGAAACACCATCTACATTGATACCGAGATTTTCCCAATTAAGCCCTCTGAATATTGATTCTAGTACCGCCGAGAATATTGTTGGTGACAGGGGATCTCCTTGTCGTACGCCTTTGCCTACTCTGAAAGGTTCGCCTTTCTTTTCTAATTGTAAATATGTAAATACCTATCAGTAAAAGGAAGCTATTAAAAAATCATCAACATAAACTAAGTCGAAAAAAATCCTATTATTGGGGTACGCAGATGTGTTCATCTGCGTACCCCTTTAGCGGGTACAGGCGTGATGTTATGTTGTGTGATTGCGTAAACAAATACATATGCGATAGCAGCAGTCACGGTTGATTTGCTGGCATTTATTGAAGAGTTCCGTTGTCTGTCTTCGAAACTCATCATCAGATCTTTACAACTAATTCACTTATCACTAATGTTTTTTTGACTTGAAATTAATAATTAAAAATCATTATTATTCATAATATTTGTACGCCATATCTACTAGGTGGCAAACATGTCTGATCCTTTTTTTTTCTGTGTTATCCTGCATGCATTTATGTTCTTGTATGTATACACATGTTTGAGCAAATAAATATATCTTATCAGCATCTTATCTTATCTTATCTTACAAAATTTTTATGGGACCATTTCGGAATACACATCTTTCGAACAAAAAAGAATTTTGCAAATCCGCCTAAATATGACGGAGTCATGCCCGAACATACTTACATAAAAAAAACATAAGTATAAACATCCGAATTGAGAACCTCCTCCTTTTTTAGAAGTCGGCTAAGCAAAAGTTTTCTATTTATTTAAAAATTATCTGTGGTAAGTACACCTTGAAAGTGCATACCGTTACAATTCCAACAAGCCCAAACACGGCTAGGATACATTGTCTTACTATGGAGTTCCGGTGCCTGTCTCTTGGCTTCATCATCAGATCTGACGGTAGAATGGTTCTTATTAGAATAGAATAGAATTCTCTTTATTCGAGTATCCAAGACTCAAAAGCTGTTAGTAAAACTTATGACTATGTTAGTAAACACTGAAAATACAAACAACACAACAAATAATGGTGGAGAATGGTTCTCATTGAACGCAAATGCTTCACTTGTTGTAGAAAAAAAATACCAAAATCACTGTACGTTTTCAAATAAAATTTGAAGAGTTCCCTCGATTTCGCCAAGATTCCATTCATCAGATCCCGACTTGGTGACTATGGGACCATTCGGGAAGAAAAAAAGAATTTTTCAAATCGGTTGGCAAACAACGAAGTTATGCGCGAACAAACTTAAAAAAATATATATAAACATCAGTTAAAAAAAAAACAAATCTATGATCTCGGCCATACTTATAATGTTTGGAGTATGAATAGGGAAAGACCAAAAAACGATGGATGGACTGTGTGATTAGAAGGGGGTTGACTACCGACATGACGAATAATAGAGAAGTATGGATTATGAAGACATGTTGCGCCGACCACAAATGAATTAGGAGAACGATGATCTCAACCATATACGTAATGATAAGAGCAAGAGAACGATTATCTCAACCATATACCTAATGATGATGACGTGGCAAAGCATTTACAACTAAAAACAAAGTAAAAGGTTCAAGTAGACTAGACTTAAATAAAATGTTATATTTCAATGAACTCAAGGTGCCGCGACTCTCGGCCACCGAGGCTGCGAAAGGTCGAAGCGACAGGAAATGTAAAAGTTAATTGAACCGATATCAAACACATTCACGTTAGTAACTGTATCTCGTCGTCGTCGTCCGTAGCCTCAAGAGTGCTCAGCACAGGGCATCCACTGCTGAACAGCTCCTAGCACTTGGACGCATCAGATTATCGAATCTTGTATCCCCATTGCAAACTTTAATCGAGCCAACCTAACCTAGTCGGTCATTTTCGTTGGACACTTGGTCACCGCAGTCGTTTGCATAGTCCTCAAGCCTTTTGAAGCCAACCTCGGCTCTTGGAGCTGGGGGAGTGTCCCACTTCTACCATTACAAGGCGTCACACCAACCTTTGTCTGCTCCAATTCAATTCGCAGTAAATATGGCATACTATGACTCAAGTGAATAGTGGAGCTCCCAATCGCTTTTAGTCGTACATTATCGTCTACTTAGTTACGATCTAAAATATGAAAGTAACATTCGTCCGAGCGATTGCGAATTGAGATCAATGCTTTCAATGATTACTTCATAGTTAATACACGAATCTAGTGTAATCATTATGATTTATATTAAGTATTATTTTTTACTTTTAATGCAGTATTACGCAGCGGAGTCAGTAATGCGCCTGTATGTATCAGTGTCCGTCATATCACATTGCCTGCGAGGCCTCGGATCAGGTGAAGTACAAACCCGCTTTGTGTTCCCATCAGAGACTTCAGCACCTTGTTTTGAATGTCTTGTTGACTGTTCTTCAGTCAACTTTATAACGTGACCTCTTCCGATAACAAAGACACGGCAAGTGCTTTAAGGATACCATGACCTACCACCGCTTGCGTGTTTACAAAGCATGTATAGCTACAAACTGAAGGGTCAGTGATACCAATCATAGGGTCAAAATACAAGATTAGCGTGTGTTGCTCGCCGTGAGAACTGCGGTACAGTTAGCGAGCCATTTCCCTCGTTAGACGCCGCCGGCGAATAACTGATACGATCACTAGTCTGAGGTGTCCTTATTGGACGACCATTATGTTCATAGAAACAGCTCGATACGAAACTGTAGCCGGCAGTTCGGACTTGTGGATTTGGGTTCTTATGACAATGGACACGAGTTCTGTGGTACTGAATTAAAATAAAAAAATGAATTTAAAATTAGTCAATAGAAATATTGCGTTACTAAATGTTTTGTTAAACAGTGTCCTGGGCATCGCTAAGTCACCCTATCTTATCCTGTATTCGAGTTATGTATGGTATTCACGCGATGCACAAGACGGATCGAGTCAGAAGGTTCACAAGCTGATGACAGCATTTAGCTACCAACTACCTACCTAATACTTAGATGGTTATCTGACTGACTGGGTACGCCGCTCGCAGGCAGTCGCACAAACACTAACGGTAAAATAGTTATAGAGCCCCTTCCCCTGGCATCACACTGTGGATGTGGGTTTTCTGTGCTCGTTACACATTACTTGGCAATATTCCTGGAAGCGCGGCCTTTTGAGTTCATTGCCATCTGCAGTTAATTGCACCAGAAGAACTAGTTTCGAAGACATGTTGGCCTTTACAGAAATTATACATTGCAATGGCAACACGTTAAGTTTATAAAATAAACGGACGACACTGGTGGATCGAGTGGTTATCATAATTGCTCCGGAGTAGCCGTTTGTCTTCCCATAGTTCCCATCGTAAAATAATACACAAATACAATAATACTTGTACTGATCGAACAACGTGCCGCATTAGCAGTACAAGTACAAACAACGTCTAACGAAACGTGTGTGAGTACTTCCAATCATCGCTATGATTGCGGCAGCCCCACTGTCTGTAATCAACAGCAACTGTGCCAAACTCTAAACTATAACCGTGACGAAGCGGTACGTAACTCGGAGTCGTAGTGACAGCGGCGCCTCGAGATAACCGCTCATTATGCCGCGCGCCGATACGAGTGACATAACGAAGCGGAGGACGTAACGCCGCGGTAAGAGGCGACCCGGCCACCCGGCCGACGACGGTGACGTGACCCCACACAATGTGAGAAAGTCATAGATTCGTTCACACACACACAATGCTTGTAGTTATCGCACAAGAACGTTGGGATGCGCAAGCGAAATATCACTGTCACTGTGTGACTGGAGCGAGAGTTACACATATGTTGACATAGCGACACTCTCATAGGATCTATTCATCATAAGTTCATAACCCAACATTTTACGGATTTTTATTTTATTTATTTATAATCAAAGTATATATAATAAGTACTTCATAAGTACTAGCATAAAACATAAACTAATAACAACAATTAAATACTATCATTCTCACAAAAATGTAGACACATAACCATTAAATTGGCGAATTTAATAGCGAACAGATCGCAGTCCGGGTTGGGCTCCACGAGCTTATTTAAAGCGGTCAACACGCGTGGTGCGGGACTCCGGGAGACGCAGCACGGGACATAGTTCGACACGAAGGCACGTCTAGCAGTCGATGTTTTCTGCCACAGAGATAATTATTCGGTGTGTAGAGTCGAATCAGCTCATTATGGATGTCAGGAGCATCCGTCATACCCTTCCATACTTTGAGTATAACGCCTACCTGGTCACATGCCCTTCTGGTTTCCAGCATATGATATCCCAGACACGGATGACAGTGTTTATTGCTGACTTGATCACGCAGGGACACTGGGCATCCGTTATGAGGTGCTTCACATGAAAAGCAAGAAAACCGATATAGCCCGAAGCAGTATAGGCGGGCAATTAAAATTCGCCCCAGAAACATTTCCAAGGGTTGTGTGTGCCCACGTCACTTCACGTTTCAATAATAAAACAAGATCTTCTCAGATGGACGAGTACGTGTGCAGACTCACAGAGCTGCTGGCCGCCTGCAATGGTCACAAATAGTTACACAGAAGCTGCACTTACATGAATTACCAATAGTTAAAGAGGGTCAAGTGAGGGTCGAAGGTGCAGTTTAATTTACTAACTTCCAATAACCTTCCTGTGTAATACAATAATCGTTTGTGAATCGAAGGTGAGCCATTAATTTGGACAGCAATGAGCGACGGATCATGCACAAGGCGAGGGGAGCGCGGGGCGTCGCTAATGCATCCATTTGCTTAGCTAATTACAACACGTGCAGAACTGAGTGTAAGCATGTAATTCCAGTCAGTGCCTTCGCACTGAGCTCACAGCGTGCACCGTGCAGGGGACGCAGTGCTTGTAGTGTCATGGTCCGGTGTAAATAAATTATATTACAGATGTTATTTTAATCTTATAGTTAATTTAATATTGTAATTGAGTGTGGTTGAGATTTTGCGTTTATTCTGTTACGCGTTGTACGTATACATAATATAGCTGTTTTAGGAACAAAATAGGTTTACGTGAACACAATCAAGTAGGTAAGTATAAAAACTGGCACTAGGCAGACACAAACTACTGTATGTTGTCGCACTCTGTCGTGGTGGAGAGGATGCACGCAGTCTGTTGTGTCGCCTCTGTCGTGTTATACGAGTATCTGAAAATTTTTGAGAACCACTTCTAGCTTAGCCTGTCCGTCAAAAAAACTGCAAACACGCAGTGTGTTTGCAGTTTTTTTTCCTGTCACGGCCAAGCTACGCCAACGCTAAATTACGAGACGCTACGCCGGACTACGCAACACTACGACAAGCTACGCCGTACTACGCCGCGCTACACAACGCTACGAGTATTACGACAAGGTGCTAAGTTTAGAAATAGACTCACTCACACTATATTATTACAAAGCCAAGTTCGACGTAGCATGTTAACGACTGCGTACCGTATGACTGTATCCTTATTACCCGACCTGCTTTAGGAAACTTTTGGCCTCAAACACGAAGGAAACCTGCGAACAAGGAAAGTGTTGTTCATGCCATGCATTAAACAAAACTTTGGCCGTGAGCGGACGAGGAAAATACTTCATTCTTTATTCCTACTGCCGGATAACAAAGTCGCGGGCAGAGGCACCAAGATAACGATGAACTACAGCCCCGCCCGAACCGGCCACCTGCACCTGGCAAGCACTAGGCATGTGGTTTCTAATTCTAATATTCATTTTGGCCCCATGGCGTTTCTAAGCACTGGATTAAGTAAGAGCAATAGCATGTCAAAACTATGGCAATACTCGTCTTTCAATGTACGGGAGCGGTAGGAAGCTTGACGAGAATGTACTCGTTCGCTGTTCGAGATCAATTTGAACTTTATGTCTACTTGAGAGGAAAGCGAGTCCGTTCATCAGTAAGTGCACTCGTAATGTTTGTTTACTGACACTGCGCGTAAACGAGTTCTGCGCCGGAGTGTCGTTTATATACGGTGACTGGTAATTAGTGACCGATACTTAAACACGTGTGACAGAAGGGGTCATAGGTAAATGAAACGGAACGACTTTACACTACGAAGTATTTAATCAGACTGCATACCACGCTACAAGTTACTACTACTTATCTTAATTTTTCATCTATACATATAATAAAATCGTAGGAAAGTCAAAACTGTACATTGAATATTTTTTAAAAATAATACTTGGGGCGTGATCTACAATCGATACCGAAGCCAAAAATATAGTTTTTAGAATTTTTGCCTGTTTGTCTGTTTGTCTGTTTGTCTGTTTGTCTGTTTGTCTGTCCGGGATAAACTCAAAAAGTACTGCATGGATTTACTTCAAATTTTGCATGAATATTACTAAGAGGTCGGGTCAACATATAGGCTACATATTATCACGCTATCACCTACGGGGGAGGAGCTGTGAATCTTTATTTTTCTTACGCATTCTGTGACAGCGTGTAATCTAACGACGCATATCTAAATGTTGTTTTTGAGTAAGCCATGCTATTATCTGACGTTACACTATAAAAATTACGCCATTTAAGTAACTTGGGCAGAGAAATATAGTTTAATGAATGTTAGTAGTATAAAGACAATTTTAAAACAGCGCCATCTATGAGATTTCATAAAAATCAAATCAAGTTACCTACATGTTAACATTTTTTTGGAAATTAATAATTTAAATTTGATCATGTTGGCGAGGTAAGTAGTTAGTTATTCTTAAAATTCATAGATGGTGATGTGCATTTTCTTCATAAAAGTTGTATCGTATAGTTCGTTTTGACAAATTCAAGTTCCAACAAAACCCTCAAAATCTTGAGCAGAGTTGAGGAAGACAATTTAAAAAAAATGCGGTGTTAAGTATTACAAAAAAGTTATGTTCATTGATGATGATCATTTCATTTCATGACACCCTCGCGGAGGCGAGCGTCAGTGACAGTCCCAGCCGCATGCGTCATCTGTTTGCCGTCATCTTGGTGTTTTGTGGAGTCGCGAACCCAGTAGCTTTGTGAGAGAAGTATTCCCATCATCTGTCTGAAGATTTTCGACGAGCTTTGAGGCGCGCTACTGGAGACAAAGTCGAAGTAACTGATGAACGCGTGCTGAACACCTGTCTCAGTTCACTTCAATATGTGGTACTTTCTATCGGCGGCAATCCACTGATCGAATATGGGTTACCAGCTCCCCAATCATCACCGTATCAAGACCGTGAAAATCGGGAGTATAACGCGAAATTACCACCATACGAAATGACCATGTCGCTTTGTTCTCTTCAGAGCAAAAGCAAATTTATGACACCGTCCTTGAAAGCGTTGGGCAAAACCAGGGTAAAATGTTTTTCTTGGATGCTCCTGGTGGAACAAGAAAAACATTTGTTACCACTGGCATACTTGCAAGGTCAGGAGGCAAGGCAAAATTGCTATTGCTGTAGCGTCGTCGGGAATCGCTACCACACTGCTTCCGAGTGGCAAGACAGCACATGCCATGTTTAAAATTCCCATCGATTTAGAGAGCGCCGAAACGCCTGTTTGTGGTGTGTCACGTAACAGCGATAAGGGACACGTGCTCAAGGATTGCTCTCTGATCGTATGGGATGAGTGTACGATGGCCAATAGGAAGGCCGTTGAGGCCGTGGACAGAATCCTGCAGGACATCTGCAGGAACGAACGTTTGATGGGTGGTGTCACAGTTCTGTTCAGTGGTGATTTTCGGCAAACGCTTCCAGTGGTGACGCGGGGCTTGAGGGCTGACGAGGTGAATGCTTCGTTGAAACGATCTTCGTTGTGGTCACGAGTTCGTACGCTGCGCTTGACCATTAATATGAGAGCTCGGCTCGGCGGTAATGCACGTGCTCAAGAATTCTCCGATGTCCTTCTAAGTCTTGGCGAAGGCACTCTACCAAAAGAGACAGGTGATGCTTCCAGAGTCTCTCGGTAGAGTGGTATCCAGCTTAGAAGAACTCATTCACTGTGTATACGGGGACATCAGTCGTATACCGCACCAGCAGAATTCTTGGGTGTGTGAGCGGGCCGTTTTGATGCCCAAAAATGATCAGGCTGCAGCAATTAACGAATGCATTCTCTCGGAAATTGAGGGGAATAAAGTGGTCTACACCTCGATAAACACTGTTGTCGAGCAAGATGACGCCACACATTATCCCGTGGAATTTCTGAGCTCCCTGTCAGCAAGTGCATACCATCAAGCTGAAGGTCGGTGTTCCGATTATGCTTCTTCGGAACCTATCTCCTCCGAAGTTGTGTTAACCGCCTTACGGCCCATTCACGACTTCGGTCTAAGCGGCGCGCGGCGCGGCAGGCGGCGCGGCGTGCGTTTTACACGCCACGTACCCTCAGTAGCGGCTAGCGGCAGCGGTCGAGGTGGACGTATTTAGGTAGTTAGAACGTGCTCAAAATTATGGCGTTATCAAAATTATCTCTTTTGTGTTTAGAAAGCAGTATATTTTTAAAACAAGTATGACAGAAGGAGTGCACGAACTGAATAAAGATCGATATTTAAATCGCAAATTTCGTGACCTATACGAAGATTACAGAAAATATCCGGATAAGTTTTATGAGTACACAAGAATGAGTGTGGAAACATTTGATTATATTCTATACTTATACTCTATATCCATTACCGCCACAAAATCGTCTAAAATTTTTTGTTTCTAAGTTCGCCGCCGAGTCCGTCACATCTACGCCGCTATCCGGGCCGCTGTGTTTCGTGGCGTCGCGTCGCACTCATTCGCCAGTACTTTTGATCTCGCCGCTCCCCGCACCGCGCGCCGCTGCAACGATTCGCTCCGACAAAACCGCGCGCGTTTTCGCTGTGAGCGGCGACTCGTGGCGTGCTTCAAACATTTTCATACTTTTGTTCTTACCGCTCGCCGCCCCGCGCTTAGCCGCCGCTCACCGCGGCAAGGTCGTGAATGGGCCGTTAAAGTCATCTCCCTCCACAGACACACCATTGAGGCGGAAATTCTTACGGGTTGTGGCGTCGGCGAGGCAGTATTTATACCACGCATTCCCCTAATACCTCATAACTTCCTGTTCCAGTTCAAGCGCGTACAGTTCCCCGTGAGTGTTTGCTTCGCGATGACCATCAATAAGTCGCAGGGCAGCGGGTGTCGACCTCAGGACGAGTTGCTTCTCACACGGGCAACTGTACGTCGCTTGCTCCCGCGTCACCAGTCCTGACTCTCTTTACATTTTGGCTCCTGGCAGCATAACTACCAACGTAGTTTATAGGGAAGTGTTGTAAAGTATGATACCTTTGTACGTATTTTTACTCTTTTGTGTCCTGGAATGTATTCCTGCATTATTTTCTCTATTTCCTTCAGTCACATGTTATGACTGAACTCAGCAGGACTCCCATATAACTCTCTTCACTTGCTTTGCTTGCAAAAAAAAACTTATATTTTAATGCTATTTTAAAAGTTGTGTACTTATATGCTATAGCGACACTGGCATCTTGGGTATTTTTGGTGCTGTAGAGCATGCACGCAGACGACGTCGCGGGCAGCAGCTAGTTTGTTTATAATATGCTTAACCTATACATAACTACATATAAGGGTGGCTGTCACGGCCTTCCTGCCCAGGCTTCGTTCTCGAAGCCTAACTCTGACACCCATCATCCGTTCATTGCAGTACCTGTAATAAGAAATATTTTAATAAAGCAATACTTTTTCATTGTCTAGTGCCCTCATTGGCAATTTTTATTTTTATTATTCATATGGAGTTGAGACACTTGTATTTATATAATTAGGTATCTCATTAATACTCCAAACTCAGCGGTCCACGGTCAATATCGTGTAAGTACCTCACGCCATAATATAGCGGTCCATGCTCACTCATCGTATGAGTAGCTCACGCCTTTATTTTTGTTTGCGGTCCTAGCACTCTTATTATTAGATAAGATGCTCACGCATTATATCATTTGTTTTGTGGTCGGTCACTAATTACCAGTCACCCTATATAGTGTTCGTCGAATATTGGCACAAAATATTGACGTCAGAGAGATGCACACACAATATTCAGACTCAAATTTCACCTCTATAGAGAAACCACATGTTTAAATGTATGTAAGTATGCATATAAATATTATCATATTTAATATTACTTAAAATACCTTGATAAAATTTTAGTTAAGTATTTATTCGAATAAATAACTAAAATTTGTTTTTGTTTGTGTGTTTTATTTGTTTTTTTTTTTGTTTATTTTATCTGAAATAAAATATTTGAATTTGAATTTTGAATTTTTAGTTACCAGTATTAGCTTACCGGTGGCGTTCCTGTCCTCTGTCCACAGCACTGAAAAAGTTGACCCGGAAAATTTAGCCCCTTCCCAAGTGAACTCTGAAATGCGTGACCGATGCGGTGAACGCCTGGCTTGCTCAGATACAGATCGGCCGTGAGCCCTTCAGAGACAGCGGCATGAGCAGCTCTGCAGGTTACTGGTTAGTATTTGTTAGAGCGCCTCCTGTTCTGCTCGACTGTTCCGCGGCCCCTGCGGTTCTGTGACGTCACACGTTCGTATTTGCTTCCTACAAGCACGTCTTTATGAGAGCACGTCGTGATCACGTTGTTCACCACTTATTACCGTTTATTACTTGCTCTAAAATGAGGAAATCATCAACCAAATCGACGGTGACTGATTTATTTATACATAGTTTCAGCACTGTTGACGTTTATCGTTCTTAAATCAGAAAAGGAAGGGCGAATCGTGTTAACACGATTTGAATGGCACCCGCACATGTTGAACTCAATTGAAGAGCAATTGGACACTGTGTCATCCCCCAGCAACCCTGGTCCTCAATATTCTTTGTTTGTAGTCGATACAACAATAATGACGTCATCAACTGTACGCCGCCGGCGCAGGGCCCTGAACTTTCCTCGAGCCGAACCATTAATCTTCGTGTAGTATCGTCCGATATATCCTGTGGCCTCACGTACATACAATTGAGTCACACTTCGCTACATCGCCGCTGCCTCAATTACCTCAATGTAAACATGAAACGATAAGGAACTCATCATCATCTCTAATTTTTCACCTTTAGCCTACCTAAGAAAGAGCGGCGTCTTCTAACACAGGCATTATCTGCTTAAAAGGAGGCGCATTCACCAGCAAAATGTAAACAACTATAGTCAAGAAATAAACATTTTTGTATTTGTAAGTCTCATAGGTACTCTGTTAGAGGTAGACTGGAAAAGCATATTTATTTAATTTATTTATCTATTTATTTCAGGCATCAAGGCCCATATCAACATATATAATACAATAATAATATAACTTAAAAATACTATAAAAATATACACTTTTATAACTGCACTAAAAAACTAACACACACGAAGTGTCTACGTCGTGTTTCGCTGACTGGTGTCATATAGCCGGCCACAAAACCGGCGGTACACAACACCCTGCGGCCAGAACTCTTCCTTGAGGAACTTCTCGAGATGATGTGATGTGTCGGAACACGCACCACGAACGACTTGAAGTTCGTGTTGTGACGCGACTCCAACTTCTCGACCCTCAAAGTCCAGTTGGTCTTCACACGCATGTACTCCACGATCTCCTCAACCTTCGTGGAGTGGTGCAGTCTGGACACGTACAGCTGCGTCGTCGGGATATTAATGTCAAAGGTTTATTATTCGCTCCCGATAAAGAAATACCCAGGTGGTGCTCCTTTGGGTACCGTCATACGCGACGAGGGGAATAAGTCAAGAGTATAGTCAACGATATCGCCTCACACACAGACTGTGACCACACATCTGCCATGTTCAAACAGGCTTCAAAGCCCTTTCAACTGCAGCACAGTTGAAAGGGCTATCAGTAATAAATCTTCGTAGTAACTTTGAGCCGCGTCGACTGAGCCCGGAAGGTGACCCGCCGAGCTCGGGCAAAGGTTAGCTGATGTTGTATCTGACAGCTCACTGGAACATGTTGCACAAAGAGCCGGAGCGTGATGGCATCAGTCGGATCGTGATATTATATCAACGTTGATCATCTCCGCACATCATAACATGGCACACAGTAGACGGGCGCAGAAGGCGCAGTACACACAAAGGGACTTCATCATATTAAATTTCAAACAGAATGCATGCGAGTCAACAGAATTGAGCAAATAAAGTATTGAGTATGCTTAAGGACGATAGTGTGTGTGAAAAACTACTGAGGAATGACAGGAATATACATAGACAGTTGCTGGCCCTCGCATGTCTTGGCTCCATAACCTAAAACTAAGATAATGGAGCACTGATCTACCAAGAGTCACATAGTGGTCCGATTGTTGTACTGAGAATGGCTGTAGGTGTTTGGGAAGACCAAATAAATAAACGATGGATGGTTTATGTACAGGATGATAATTCGGGCTAAGAGAGATGTATGGCAGCAGAAGACGTGCTTCGCCGAACCCAAACAAATTACGATCATTTTTGTATTTTGAGATAAAAAAGAAAGCCTTCTGTACTGCCCCTTCTTGTGTCATCCAGCCATGCTCATGGACGCGTAACGGCGAGGTCGCGGCGGGTCGGTGCGGGGGCGTGACGTGTGCCGTGCGGGGGGCGGGGGGCGAGGCACAAGGTCGCACGCACGACGCGCACGACGCGCATACACAGCACCAGCCAGCCCGCACGAGCAGCGCGAGCCAGCGAGTGACGTCAGCGGTGAGTCGGTGACCCACTACTGAAGCAGGCGCATTTGATGAGCTGGCTGATTGCAGACAGTGTCGGGGATTGTCAGCGAAGGTCTCTTCAACTAGATTGTTTGTATGGTCGATGGTGAAACGCAAAGGTAAGTCGGCGATTAACTTACAGGTAACGTAAACTATGTGGCAAGTCTCAAATGTGAATGTTAGTTGTTACTACTTTAAGTTATAATATTCCATATTACCGCGCAGGTTACTAACTAATATCAGATCATCTGCCAGCTTCAGTCGTTTCATCATTAACGTTTACTTGAACTATGCTGGCAGCGGGCAGTTAGTTTTCTAAATAGAAAGCGACTCTATGCAAATACAGAGTTTTCCACTCGTGCTAAGTAGAGAAACATTCACAGATAACGATAAGAAGTAAACGTAAGATCACCGATCTCGATGTGCTTCACAACCTTTCAAAAACTTAGAAAGCTTCCCGTGCGAGGAGGTAGATTTTTACTCGTAGATGTTACGTAAGGCGCCTGTGTAAGCCACGCCGTGCTACAAACAGTGAAGCTTAGAAAGTCAACGAGTTTCAAACGATGCATTTGCGGAAGATCTAACGTGTAATGTATTTCTGACGCGTCCACAACACGATCCTCGCGGCAATACGTGCAACTCGGATAGAGGGAGACATAACACGATACAAAGAGGTAACTGAGGTAAGCCATCGCACATCTCGTCAAACTTGATGCCGCTCCGAACTTGCTGCGTGGGTATCTTGCACAGTTATTAGTAACCAATTGATTCATTTTATCATTTCATGCTTAGCGAAAACTGGACAGGTAGAATCTCGATGAGCCATTATTTTCGGCCTGGTACAGTAAACATTTTTCAAAGTGTTGTAACGAACCGACTAATCCCTTGACGGAGGTTATAAGTTTCATTAGGTGGGCGATCGACTTGTTTGCCAACCTAACGCTAAACAAACGCTTGATAAATGTGTATTTGTATGCTAACATTAGCTGAGGTCAACACTGCGGTCTCTGGCTTTCTTCATCACAATGACACGGTAGTGTTATCTAACAGAATTGCAACTCGGCCCTATTCTTGAAATAATTACTTACAGCCGCGTACAGTATTTTAATTTCATCAACTTACTTGAGTTTATATCTAGTTTTGTGATTGTAAATATTATATTTTTTATTTCAAAAAAATGAAATTCGATACTACAAAATGTTTCCTAAAAAGTAAATTGTGATGTAAATCTTACTAGGTAGGTACCTACCATTTATTACTATCATAGTCATAAGTAAGTAGATAACTACCTAAGTACTAGTTAGGGTTCCGTCCCAAATTGTTAAAAAAGAACCCTTTTGGTGCGACTAAGTCTGGCATCTGTGTGTCTATCGGAGCTGGATATCTCAAGAACTGCTAATGCTATCAACTTGAAATTTGAAATAGTTTTAGATGACGTTTGCCCAACTACTTTGCAAATAAGAAAGAAATAAAAATAATTAAATATATTTTTCTGCAACAGGGGAAAGGGATCTTAAAAATTCGAAGTGGGGCTACTAGGGCATGTGGAGTATCATATGACAAAGCGTTGTTTACACATTCCCAAACATTTTTTTTTAATCCACATAGTTTTCGACTTTTGCTGAAAAATTAAAAAAAAATACCGTTCGCCCCCCATTATCTCCGAAGTTTTATAGAGAAAAATATTCTATGTGATAAAAGTTTATGTAAAGATCACAGGAAAAATAAAACGATGTTTCTAAATAACACACATTTTTAGAAATCATCAACAAAAATTACATTACTTCCACTATCGGAGGCGGATGGCGCTGATCTAAAACTACAATATTCTACACCGCAGTGTTAATATATGATGGTATGGAACCCTCGGTGCGCGAGTCCGACTCGCTCTTGGCCGTTTTTTTTAACGTGACGTAACGTTAGGTCACTCGTGTGTCACTTTTTTCACCCTATCCACTTATTTATTTATTAATACAGGTATTTTACTCGGTGGAAAAAGCGAAATACTACCTATTAAAAAAACAAACAAACTACATACTAGAAGGTATATAAAAAAAATTAAGTCTTACTTCGGAGTTGTCAGGTAATTTAAAACATGTTATCTCTGGATGCTTTATTGACGAATGCAAGCAACCAAAAACAGCACGTTATAGTCTATAATTGTAGTCTATAATTGCTCTTTGCCATATTACCTAAGTACTTATACTTAATTCAATAATATTTGTCACTTAATCGCACGCGTAGGCTTATTGCTTATAAAACCATCATATTCGCGACTGTTTGTTTACCGAGTGTATACCGAACTCGAGGCGTGTAGGTATGACCGCGTAGGTATGAGTATATACCGACCGTTTGTATGAAGATAGAATACTGTTAGATAACATTACCGTGATAATTACATGTTTAGTTTTGATGACGTTTTGCGTTTACCACCGCGCCGGTGCTAAACGGCTTTATAAGCATATTTGTGAAGCAATGTAGGTCACTTGGTGTCAGTCACCTAATCCTAAGCGTTGAAACAGCGTAGACACGGTATCTTTGTTTAGACAAGATTTATCTAGTTTGTTAGTAACGTTGGTGACTGGTGTAGTGCAGGTAAATCTCTGCCTAACCCGGCCACCCATCCATCGGTGAACACAGGCGGTGTCATGTTATGTAGTTTGCTAATTCCTTTGTTATTTCAACTGTGAGCCGCGTTTGTTTTACTAAAGATAACACTATAACACTTGAACATACCATCAATCAACACATAGTAGGTACTAACATCAGGCCTCCTCGCAGTAAGATGGTCGCGTTTATTGTGATAACTTGTAACAATTCCTCACAAATACTGTGACTGTAAAAGGCAAACTACTGAAGATGCAGCGCCTTCAGTTGACGTCGATGCACGGAACAGCAGCGTGAGGAGACTGGGCAGGGCAGCCAGTGCCGTGTGTCTGCAGAATGTACGGCTGTGACAGATTTAAGGAGACTGATAAAGAACAATACAAATATTTTCGCCTAGTGACGTTAGATGCGATTTTCTGATTGAATAAGCTTAAAACAAGCACTTTGTTCACCCACCGCACACCGCATAGCTCTCAGCGGCAGCGTCTTGAGCACCGACATTATGGTAAATAGCTCTAAATCCATTTATGATGATTGTACTTTATGTATTGAAGTCGATAGCTTATCGAATGCAATTGACACACATTTAGCGCTCGTAATTACCTACCGATCATTTACCGATTATTCATAACATAACGTTAACGTGTATCTATCTATAAATACAGTAGATTTCGCTAGAGAGTTGATACGGGTCACTATCGGAAAGATAGTCGTTGACTACTTTTCAAAGTATGTTGAACTTGCTCACTTAAATAATAATGCAACTGCTAGTAATGTTATATCACATCTAAAGTCAATTTTGGAAGACATGGTATTCCAATGTAGGTACTTGAATTCCGATAATGGTCCACCTTTCAACTCACATGATTTTAAAACATTTGTTACTCAATGGCAAATTGAACATGTCACTGCTAGTCCCTACTACAGCCGTTCTAATGGTATGGTGGAAAGGGCAATTGGTACCATAAAACATTTACTTAAGAAATGTCTTATGGACAAAACTGATCCATATCTCGCTCTATTACAATACAGAAACACTCCTAAACAAGGTTTATGTTCCCCTGCTCTACTTTTGATGTCTAGAACACTTCGATCTAAATTACCTATCTCAAATAAAACACTACATCCCAAAGTCCCTGATTACAAATTGATAGAGGATAAAATGAAACAACAAAAAGAATATTCAAAACATTATTATAATACACACACAAAAAACTTACCTAGTCTTAACAAAGGCGATAAAGTATACTTCAAACAACAACCACAGAAACCACATAATGTTTGGACACCAGGTACAATCACAGATGTCACCCCACAACCCAGGTCATACATTGTTGACACTGGAGATGGATCCTACCGCCGCAATCGTGCACATATTCTGAAGCCTAAGACTTCGCCCCAACTTCCACGTTCCCCAACGTCTTCTCTAACTACTCCTTCTAGTCCTCCGCAAACACAGCACCTGCAAAATAAAACCAACAATAGTCACTCTCCTGTCACACAACATAATGAACACAATCATAACACAGAAAACATGAAATACTCATCTTATGGTAGACAAATCCGAAAGCCTCAGAGATACTGTGAACAATAACATATTGTAATATTTGTCTTCTGTTACCTACTTTAATTAATTGTATTTTCTGTGTTTAATGTTCTATTTTTCTGTAACTTCGCGCAATGTCAACAGTGTTAACAGATAAGAGATGACCACTACAAAAAAATAAAAAAAGAGCATCTCTCATCTGCCAAACAAGATTATTATAAGTTTAGACTAAGTCTCACTGTATCAGTTTATGTTTTATTTTGTAAAAGGAAATAAAAATAAAAAGATCTGTCTGAAAAGGGGGGATGTTAGGATATCTATTATCTGTATCCTATTTATGTCTATGGTCACTTCCATAGAGATTGTCATTGTCACCGTCACTTCCACTTCCTGTAAGAGAGACCGAAATATACAGACGTCGTCATGAGCTCCGTGTTTGATTTACTGGAAACTCCTTGCATCCTGCATAACACAAACAAAACACATGATACATCACCCCCTATATTCGAACGCAGCTCACATACACTAACGCAAATGTAACTACATCACATGAAAAGGTCCGGTACTCGCGGGTCGCGGGTCAGCCCCGCTACGTCACCTCTAAGCTCGTCATGGACAACGTTGCATATGTGTGCGAGTGCCCGGTTTCTTGTGTGAGGAGTAGTGTTCATGTCTTCTGTAATCGGTTCCATCGGCTGGGGCATTATCTATTCCGTGGGGGCACTGACTGCACAGAATGGTATCACCATACGACATCGCATGGCCACATCGTCGGAGTCGCACCTCAAAGTCAACGACTCCCGTTGCCATGTGTTGCGTGCTACGACATAACTCATGTCATACCATACCACAGTAGTAACGGAAGATTTAAGTTCAAAGGATTGTCGTCATCGTGACCTTAATTTTGTAGGTCACTAACTCATTGTCGTGACTTCGTGAGCGACCACTTCCTCGCAAGCTGTATAAAGGGGGAAGGGAAAGGGGAAGGAAGAAGGGAGAAGGGCAGAGAGAACAAGAGTAGAATTATGAAAAAGAAGGTTATTCTTCCAGTTTACTAATAAATAACGCATACTGCGACTAGTCTACCGAGCGTTGATTTTATCTATTTCGCTTCCACTTGCTGCCAGAGGATATTTACGTGCTGACATTGTAAAGATGACAAGCAACAAACTACTTC